>JARHVA010011185.1:0-84244 GCA_037957365.1 Torreya grandis | reverse complement strand
TGAAGTATTTAGTGGTAGTAATGATAGAACGGTGATAGAGGGATGAATGAGGGTTAATCTCATCGATTAGATATAAGCCTCATTGGGAAAAGGGTTAGAATTCTTTGGTGACATATAATGCATGACTTAGAATGTAAATAAGCTTAGTGTGTTTTTGACATTTGACACAATGCTAAACATAATCACCATAGTCTTGATGGAGTGTTAGCCAATAATAGTGGAGTCAAAGGATACGTTTGGAAACTACATGACCATTAAAATGTATAACACAAATCCCATCATGGAATTCTTTAATAGCGAAGGGAGTCTCAGTACTAGTGAGGCATCTAAGGAGAAGAGCATTGAAACCTCACTTGTAGATAATTTCCCCTAGCATAGTGTAATGAGTGACATGTTTTATGAAGGCACATCTACCATTATTGGAGAGATCAAAATGGGTAATAGCAAAGGAAAGATAATCTATGAGTTACTTGTACCATAAGTCATGTGGGTTGGATGTTACATTTTTGATAAAAAAGGAGGTTAGTTGATAATAGGAGGGTAATGTTAAGTGATGCATGGTGACATAGATTTTTGAGGAAGAGGGTGAAGAGGGTATGTGTGAAGCAAGTGAAGCCATTGTGTCAACAAACTTGTTTGTATATCAAGGAATATTTTGTAAGAGATAGGAGTCAAATGATCCCAATAACATATCTACATGATGTTTATACCACTACATAATTTCATTTTTACATAGATAGGAACCATTAACCTGATTTACCACTAGCTGAGAATCACTGAAACTGGTTATGGATTTGATGCCTAAGAATATAGTTATTTGAAGGCCTAATATCAAAGCTTCATATTTGGACATATTTTTAGTACATTCAAATTATAGTTTAAATGACAAAGGCATAGGCTCACCATATAGAAGAATAATAATGAACCCCATACCCCCACCATATTGACATTTAGACCCATTAAAAAACATCATAATTTGATAAGAGATGTCATCAATGGAGAACATTACAATGGATTCATCAGAGAATTTGAGGTTTGAAGGTTAGTTATCAGGTAAAGGGGTGATAACTAACTAGTCAATGATTATTTACCCCTTGATAGAATTTTATCGGATAAACTCTAAGTCAAATTTAGCAAGGAGCATGAGCCACTGAGCTAAACATTGGTTGTGATATGGTTTGGAATGCATACATTTGAGGGGATTAGTATGAGTGACCATCTAGGTTTTATGATTTAGGAGATAATGGTGAAGCTTAAAGGCTGAAAGGAGCAATGCAAGGCAAAGATTTTTAGTATGGGTATATCGAGTGTCATAATTAATAAGTGTGCAACTTATATAGTAAACCACCTATTCTCAATGGTGATCATCTTGATGTGAAATCATAGTACCTAGAGAACGGTTTGTTGTAGAGATGTAAAGGTAGAAAGGATGATTTTCCTTAGGTGGAATAAGAATTAGTGGGGAAAGGAGATATTATTTAAGTTCATCAAAATCTTCCTCACAATCTATATTCCAATGGAAGGAAACATTCTTTTTTAGGAGATAGTGAAAGGGTTAGAAATAATCTAATAACTAGGAGATGAAGCGGTGGATTGACTGAAGTTTGCCTTGCAAGATATGGAGTTATTTGATATTAGTAGGTAGAGGTATCTCTAGTATTTCTCCAACTTTAGCAGGGTTTATTTCAATACCACAAAGATACATGATAAAACCTAAGAGCTTACCAAAAAAGACACCAAAGACACATTTATTTGGGTTTAATCAAATGTTATATTAGAGGAGATGAGTTAATATGATATTGAGAATTGTCAAGTGATCTTAGAAAAGTTTAGACTTTCCAAGTAAGTCATCCATGTAATCTTCCATATTTTTTTATGGGAGATCATGAAAGATGTAAGTCATAACACATTGGTAAGAGGCACCAATGTTCTTCAGACCAAAAGGCATGAACCGATAACAAAAATTCCCCAATGACGTAATGAAGTTTGTCTTGTGTTGATCCTCAAGATCAACCAAGATTTGATTATATCTAGAGAACCTATCCATAAGTGATAACATCTCATGGCTAGCTATTAGATCAACAATTTGGTCAATATTAGGCAATAGGAAGTCATATTTTAGACAAGTGAGGTTTAAGTCATAGTAGATGGTGAAAATGTGGATTCCTCTAGTCACTTTTGTGATAGGAACAATATTGGAAATCCATTATAGATATTCAATGGGTTGGATAAAGTTAACAAAAAGGAGGCATTGAAGCTCTTCTTTAATGAGAGTAATTTGAGGATGCATTTTGTGAAGCTTCTACTTAACAAGTTTAGCATCTCTATTGGTTAAAATGTTATGGGTGATGATATAGGGGTCAATACCAGGAATGCCATTATAAGACCAAGCAAAGGCTTTGCTATGGTTATTAATAAATGTTGCATAATCAGCTTGCTCATAGGAATCCAAAGATTGGCCAATCTTGAGTGCATGGGGGTTATCATGAGAGGTCAAATTGATGTCAATAGTTGATTCATTTAACACAACTTGTGTTTTGAATGGAAAAAATGTTAGATATAGGAATCATCTATACCCATGTATGTGAGAATAGAGTCATCATTCTGACATTAGATAATGTTAATAGTGGTAGATTCTTCATCAATTATTTTAGGATGAATGAGAGGAAGGGACCTTGTTTCATTACCTGGTGATAGGTGAGAGGCCCCAAACGGATGCCATTTATTGAAATAAAATAAATTTAGGAGGTATAGATACCTTTGATTTGATAGGTGATGGTGGAGAAGAAGGTGGAGAAGGAGAGACTGGCTCTTCAATAATTGGTACATGGAAATTTTTGGTGAGTTTAGTTGGTTCATCATAACCCACTTTATGCCTCTTTTTGGTATTTTCAATGGTTTTTCTAGTATGATAGACAATAGGCATATGAACACCCTGCTCATAATGACCCAAACCAAATCCTTTCTAGGCACACCTATAAAGATAGGTGTGAGTGAAACTAGGCTTTCTCAAAAAAGAGAATTCACAAATAAATGGTTGTGGTGAAGAGGATGGATTGATAATAGTGAGAGACTAATCAATTCCTCCATATGTGAAATTAATTTGAAGGCTAGGAGGCCCATAAGGGATGACCATCCCAATATGGGGATCATAATTTGGGTGCATACAAAACATTCCATAATATTTTAGAGTATGGAACATGTCGAGTGTCAACAAACGATATTCTTTGAGTGACAAATGTTTAAAATTTTCCTCCATGGAATCTTTATCAAGAATTTGTGTTATCAGTATCTATGTAACTAGGGTAGCAGAACTTGTGGAAGCTTCATAAGTATCATTTATAGAAGATGATGTATTTCATGTCATGAGAACATCATTGGGACTATAATTCATGTTTCATGTTTTAAATGGAGATGGGTTAGTGGGTATAACATGCAGTTGCCCATTGTGTTCAAACTTGACACAATGGTGCAAAGTTGAGGGTAAACATGCCATAACATATATCCAAGGTCATCCAAGCAGTATGTTATATTAGAACTCTCCTTCTACAACATAGAAGATCTCAGGAATTGTGTGGGGACCTACATAGATATGTAAGACAATTGTGTCCATCATAGTAACTGTGATATCATTAAAGGAGTGGAGCAATGCATCAGTTTGAGACATGAAATTTTTGGGAAGAGCTAATTTTTTGTAGGTATGGGTGGAAATAATATTAATACAAGTTCTCCCATCGATCATGACTCTCTTGAAATGAGTTTGATCAATATATGTGGTAATAAAAAGGGTAGAATCCTAATTTTTAGGGTGTTGAAGTAGAATTTATAAATCACTAAAGGAAATTAGGGAGATGGAATTAAGATAGCTGACTAAAGCTACAAGAGGTTGGGTATCATCAAGTTATACCTCAACTACTTGCAAGGCACTAATCAAAACTTGATGGTGTTGGGGTGAGTTTTGGATTAACTCATATAAAGACATTTTTATTAGAGTTTGGTGAAATTGTTTCACCATCAAGATTTGAATAACATCTAAAGATGTTGGTTTTGGGACACCTAAGATGGAAATCTTTCAATTTAGAGGAGGAGTGTCTTTGGAAAAGGGATAATCCCAAGGAATAGTGACTTTTTCCTTACCTTTATCCTTTTGGTTTTATGATCACTTGACCACATTAACAATGTTGATCTAAAATATAGGTGAAGGAGGTGGTAAAGGGGTTATGACAACATCTTTGGGTTTGAATTTAGGTGGAATAGTAGGAGGCATTGAGGATTCCATAGGTGGAATAATAAGAAGGTTAATGGGAGTATCAACAAAGAGAGTGTCGACATCAAAGTGTTGCCAAATGACTATTGTGAGAGATTTATAACTCTCGGTATCATGTCTAGGTGAATGATGATATAGACACACTTATGTATCATTAAAATAATATGGATTCAATCTAAGAGGACTATAAGGCTTAATGGGAGGAATATTTGTTATGGAAGATTGAAACAACTGACATAGTAAAAATCTCTAAGAGCCTATGAGTGGGCTCACACTTGTTATGGTAATAAGACTAGACACCTTCATTTGTTTAGGAGTCATAGGGGTGATTCTATGTGGTGCCTTATTTGGTGGTAGTAGAGTTACATGTTTTATTGGCACTTTCTTAGTGTTAGGTATCATGGTGTTAGATGTGAAAGTCCTACAAAGTGGTAGAGGTAATAGTGGAGGTAACTTAGCATTTTATTTTGCTTGGATCAATGATACTCTAACTAAAGTAAAGGGTTGTGGTCAAAAAATTGATGGTAAAGTTAAGGGTTGAAGAGGGAAGGATCAGAGAGATATATGAATCTTAACATTTTCCTATAGTTCAAGCCATAAAACTCCAACTTATGGTTGGAGAGTTAGATCTAATTTCACCTATGGATGAATTAGATTAGAGATGGGGTATATGTCTAAAGACATGATCTGCATTAATTTGGTAGATGCCTATGAGGGTGAGGGTTCTAACATATATGGATAAGCTTCTAGTGATTTTGGTGAAGATCTGGCTTTGTCAAAGACTCTAGGGTAAAGGGTAGTGAGAGGGTTGGTGGTAAAATTTGACACTCATTATAAAGGATAAAGAGTTTTAAGTTGATCCCAAAATTCCACATGATTTAGATTTGTGGAGTCAAGAAATTCTAGAATTTTCACCAACCATGAGAAGGGTTTAGATGAACTTGACATAGGCCTTATGGTTTCTTCCTTAGAAGGTTGAGGTGATTGAGAAAGATGAAAATTATTGGTCTCTGCTACTTTAGGCTAAAGATGAGAAAGAGCCGCAACAGGGTCTTATTTGATAGAGACAAGAGAAGAGGCATGGTCCTCCATGGGTGGAGGAGAGGTAGGCAAAAAGAGGGTTCTTCAAGGGGGTAGAGCATAGGTATAATTTCTCCCTCAACATGTGGGTAAGGAATAGGTAAAATATGATCCTCCATAGGTAACATAAATTGTAAGAATGGTAGAATTAGAGTAGGCATGATAGGTCTCTTGTCTAGTGTAGGAGTAGATAAAACTAACTCTTCTAGGTACAAAGGTGGAGTGGATGGGGTATCACTCTCTATTGGTGGAGGAGAGGTAGGTTAAGAGGATTCCTAAAGAGGGTATAACATAAGAATGATGTTCCCCTCAACATGTGGCTATGAAACAAGTAAGGCATGGTCTTTAAATGGTAAGAAGATAGGTAATATTGGTACAAAAGGAACTAGCAATATAGGCTCCAATGATGGCAAAAGGAGTGGTAAAGGAGGCTCTTCCTCATATAGGAGTGGAACATGTGAAATAGACTCTTATACCTGAGGATGGAAAGTGGTTAAATTAAAGGCCACTAACTGTGGGAGAGGATTAAATAACATAGGTGCTTCTTGTTGTGGGAGAGGTTGAACTAGAGGTAAAGGAAAGACCATATTAATAACATGGATATTATGATCACATGAGTTAGTCATGGTCTGAATAATATTTTTATTTGGTGAATGATTGGGAAAAGGCTATTTGAATACATCCATATTTTGATTAGTGGGTGCATTAAGATTATCCAAGATGAGATCACCCCTATCAAGCATGTCTTAAACAATGTTCTTGAATGTTTTATAGTTATTAGAATTATTGCCTTTAACTCGATGGTAGCCACAAAACTCATCCTCCTTATACCAATGGAATAGGACAGGAGGGGTAAAACTATATAAGAGGTTTGATTTGAGGAAGGGTTATGACACCTTATTGTAATAGTTTTTCCAAAATTGATGTATATGATTCCCCAATGGGAGTATATTGTTTTTGTTCATACCATTGTTGGAAATGGCTGGTTGGATTTTGGGAAGCCAAGGAATTATGTTGGTTTGTGATTATGGAAGAAGTTGATTTAATGACCATCACATTGGTGGTGCCTTTATATTTTTGGTTCGGAAAAGTTTTAAAAGAAGAGGATTCATTTGATTTGGAATTGGCATTCTTATTATACAACTTGACTCTACCTTCATCTATAGCCTGAATCTTAAGTTTTTGCACCATTGTAAAGGCCTTATCATATATATAGAAATTTTATACTTAGAGTGTGGATGAAATGTGCTTATTACATGCCCTTGAGAAGAGCTCAATAATCTTAGGTTGGGGTAAGGAGAAGAAGATTTGATTGATCAAACCTCTCCAATAAGCGATAAAATCTGTGATAGACTCATCATCAAATTGTCTAATAGAATAAAGGTCTATAATAAAAACCTTTTTAGAAATGTTAATAGGGAAATGGTCTAAGTATATTTGTGTGAGTTGGGTAAATGATAAAAGGGAGTGATGAGTTATAGAGCTATACCAATCTAGGGTAGTGCCCAAAAGAGATATACAAAAAGTGTGAAGTAATAATGCATCATCGTGACCCATTAAATAACAAGTATGTCTAAATGCTCAAAAATGTTGTTGTTAGTCCTCTTTACTCTAAAAATGAGTATATTTGGGGAGCTCCCATTGGCTTGGATAAGGGAAAATAGGCATATAAGGATGGATGGGTTCATTGCTTATCTAATCATAGGATAACACATTCTTTGAACCCAAAATAGATGTCTCTAGATTAGACATCTTGTCTATAAACATCTTAATGAGGTCTGGAAGGGGATTAGTTTGGGAGATACCCCTTAAGTTATAGGGAACCTGATAGGAAGCAAAGGGAGCGTATGACATAGCTTGTTGAGATTGTGTTGGTGTAACATAAGGATAATGAGTCATAAGCTGGGGGTGGAAATAAAAGGGGCTTATCCTATTGGTTTAGAGATTATGTTCTGGTTGGATGTTATTATAAGTTGGGTTATTGGCATGGTTAGACTAGATGAAGGGTGAGTTGTAACTTTAGTAATAATAGGTATGAGATTAGATGGAATAGGTACCACCAAATTCTAAAATAGGGTGAGACTTGATTGAACTACTTGTGGTTATGAAAGTAAGGAAGTTATGCTAGGGTTTAGGAAGGATTATGTAGTTGGCAATGCTAAATTTAGGACATTATTTATGGTTGGGTTGCTTGTCAAGTTAGTGGTTAAAGTAACCATGGGGAAAATAATGGAGACAATTAAAATTGAAGTTGTCTCCATATGAGAGGTTAGCATACCATAGAGTGGGTCACCCAAAGAATTGTGAGTTCAACTCATGGCAAGGTAATGTTGAAGGGCTACCACATTGTGATCAATAAATTTAACAAAATCTTGATCCCCTTCAAGCATAATGATAATTTCGTTGGGGCTAGGAGTATGCTCTATATCTGAAGTATGTTCCATGATAGAATCAACAACAAAAGGGGAAGGTGGAAGTGGCTGCTAACTTTCATAATCGGAAATAATTATGGCTTGGGCTCATGTTAATACCATGCAAGAAGAAGTAAAAATAGTCTTAATACTCTATATTAGTGACAAAATAAAGAAAAATTAGGTTTGGGTATAGGTAAGTAGGTTATTTTAGCTTGTTTTAAGAAAATTAAAATTACAGTCATCAACATTAGTCACTTGACTGATGTCGATAGTAAAATTTTGTCGATGTCAATGGGATTAACTAATGTCAGTAGTATAAAGTCTAATGTCAGTATAATTAACTAATGTTGGTCACTGTAATATCCTAGGAGATGGAAAATCCAATGTTTTAGAAATCTAGAGGTAGAATATAAGTAAAATAGAGGATACAAGAGGTTTGTGTAAGAAGAAAGAACACTAAAAAAACTTGATATAATAGGTTATAAAAACTAAGTATTACAAATAGTGTTGATTTTGTGAATCAATGGAAAAATGTCCTTACCAACTCCAAAATACAAAAGGCAATAAAAAAGCAAAAAAAGAACATACATCCACTAATTATTAACTCCTAAAGATTAATTTTAGTCTCATGTTAGCTTATGACTTAATCATATAGTGAGAAGAGAATTTGGTTAGCGAAGGCAATAGAAAGTAATCTAGATCTAGTTTTAGGTTAGTTTTAGTGCTCAAGAGGAACTCTGGGTTAGACTAGGTACATGGCTTGTTATAGGAGATTGTTCCTCACATTTTATAGACCTAAAGCCAAGCTAAGCCACTTAGCTAAAATATACCTTCTACTCAAATTTTATACTCTACCAAAGAATGGAGTGGGTTCTCCCCTTAGTGGTGAAATCCAAGTAGGATAGCTAGGTAGGATAAGGTGATCAACCAGGTGATAAAATTCTAATAGACCTTATCTCAGGTGAGTTTAGATGTTTGTTTTCATGAGTGTGATTTGGTTGTGTAACATAGGTTTGCTACAATTCATTCTTAATGCTTTTAATTAACTAGGTGAGCTAATATGTAGTAAGCAAACAATGACCTGCAATAAGTTTTAAACTCAAATCTAAAATGTTTAGATTCTAATCAAAACAATGATGAAATAGGAGTATAGAATGAAATTCACTATCCTAATGTGCATGTAAGAGAGAAATAAAGACGATATTCTTTTAACTTTAATAAAAATGATAAATTAATTTTAGAGGCAAAGAGAAAAGAAGAGTGGCAAGGAAGAAATAATTTTAGTTTATTGCCCTTAAATAGAAAATAAAATGTGGATTTTTTTGATTTGAGGGAGAAAAGAAAGAGAAAGTTCAAGAAATAAAATTTTAACTATAATACACCTATATGAATGCTTAAAACAAGAAATGAACCCAAAGAAAACTCTAGGGTCCCACTGAACGTGCCAAAAATGTTTTGTTAAAATTATGTCTATTTCAAGTCTAAAGAAAAATAGAGAAGAAGGATAGGGATAACTAATTAGAATGAACCTAGATTGTTTTGTGAACCATATCCAGATGTTTTGAGCACTCCTCTTTGGCTGGGGAGGACTACCTACAAGTAAGAATGCACTACCATAAAAATGTTTGTTATCAGATATATGAGCGGCTTGCCAAGATATGTGCTTGTTCCAAGAAGTGTTAAACTTCCCTAGAGATGATAGTCCAATTTTGAGAGATAAAAGAGTAATAAATAACCAAGAAAATAAAAGAGAGAGAGTAAAAGAGAGATTATGTTACCATTATTTTCAACTTGAGTGTAGTAAAGCATAATAGAGTATAAGTGGTATATTAAATTTGTATTTTGGAAGTTTTTTGGGCATGTTTTAGAAGGGTTACTAAAAATCCATAGTTGCCAATGTTGGTTAGGCTATCAAGGTCGATGAGAAAGTGTGACTAATATCGGTTCGATGATCAATGTTGATATGGAAAATAATTGTCTAAGAGCTTGCAAAAGGGTTTTTTGGGTCTAGGAAATGGTTTTGGTCAAGCCTAAAAGGTTGGGGAGAGTTGTGAGAGAGAAAGTATTATTTGGATGGATCTAGTCAGAGGTTTGGTGTGTTGGAATAAGGAGAAACAAGTAGGGAAGATTTATAACTCCTTCATAGAGATTCAATAAAGAATGTGTAAAACAATAAATAGTAGATATAAAGTGATTATAAAGCAACTACTTAATGACTTATATTATAAGTGATGTACTTAGCTCTAGAGGTGATTGAATTATAAGTGTCATATGGATGGCTCCTATAATGCTTATTAAACTAATGCCTTGAATAGAGAAAACAAGATTGTGTTGTTGGTTCTCAAGAGCTTGGTTCCTAATCTAGATTAAGTTATGCAAGGTAACACTAAGCTAATATGTGGGAAGTTGGATTCCAAAATCCTGTATATGAAGAAAAATGAGTTTTCTTGATTTTTACTAACTTAAGCATTAGATTGGAGTTTGGTTTAACTTATCAACATCAGGGATCCCACCAATGTCGTATATGGGTTGATCAATGTTGGTGACATGAGAAAGGGTAAAAGGGATATTTTTAGCCTATTTCTATTCTTTCTCATGCCAAGTTTAGTATCTATTAGGAAATGGTAGAAATGGGAGGTTAAGAAGGATGTAGTTGGTTAGAAATTTATTTTTGGGGTGAGAACAAGTCATGGGTAGTTAAGATAAAGAGGACTAAGTTTTGAGGTGACTTAGAGGGTGAGAATTAGTCTTAGGATGAGGTGGCCAAGTAAGGTGGCATGATTGGTTTTTAATTAACTTAATTAAATATTTTAAACTAATTAAATGTGTGAAGGGTAAAAGCATGGGTTTGGGAGGTTAATTATTATTATTGAAAAGGGGCTCAAGGGGGGTTTCGACACAAAGATTTATGCATGTGTGTGATGTAATTTTGGTGTATATAATAAATTCATGAATTCTACTTGAGGTTATTCGGATGCATATTCATATGGTATGTTTTATTGAGGTTGGGCAATGTGTGAATAACTAGTAGATGGTTGAGATGACTCCATGTATTCGTATGTGGTCTTTGGAGGTTAGGTGGAAGATATATATTGGTATATGAATTTTAATTATTGGGTAGAGGTGTGTGGTTTTATAGTGGGCATAATACATTGTGGGTTATGAAGATAGATAAAGTTTACATGTTAGGTCAAAGTGGTGGTTAGGTTTGTGGCTGATGGAAGGGTGGTGACTGTTGTGCTAATTAGAGGTAACATGGAGGGTATGGACACCAAAAGGCTTGGAAGTGGAGTATTTTTTGATGGATTAGAGGTAACTAGAGGAATATGGGTAGCACTAGAGGTAGGTACTCCTATTGTGGGGGAGTGATTAGTAAGAGGTATAAGGGTAATGGTAGTTTGGGTTGGTGGGTTAGTTTTGAGAGAGTTATTAGTTAATGACAATGTTTAGGCAACTAAAGGTTGAGTAGTTCCTATGGTAGTGGAGTTATTCCCAATGAGGTAGAGAGGTAGCCATAAGGTAGATCTATGGGTGGGGTCAAAATTATGATTTAGTAAGACAAGGTTCTTAGGTAGTGTTGTAAGGCTGCATGGTTGTTGTTTAGGAAAGTGAGAAAATATGCATCTCTTAGGACTACCTAAGTAAGAATTCCCAGAGAGTGAGGGGAGTCTATTGATTTAAAAATGTGTTTCATAGATGAAGAGGTGGACGTTGGTGATGGTTGATTAGGTGGTGGGTTTTATGTATTGAGGTCTTTTTACTATTGGTGAGTGAGAACCATATGAGAAAATAAGAAAAGGATGATACATTCTCACATATCAAACAAAGAGAAATCCAATAAAAAATACTTAAGGAAAATAATTCATTCACTGAGAGTGTGTTATATCCTAATATATTTTTTTAATCTCTCTTTTGGATTATTCCTTAGAAAAGTGTGAAGAGGAAATTGGCTTGAATAGGCCCTAAACAAGGTAGTCTATGTTTGGTTTCAAGTTATGTTTAGGCACTCAATAGAAGTTTTTATTGGTTCAAGTATGTGGCTTGGAACTTTGGGATTTATCCCCTCATGTCATAATCTCACATATAGTGTTAGTGCTTAGACAATATGTATCAATTTCTAGAGTTTATAAGTAGTTAAAGAATTGAGTTGGTTATCCCCTTAATGATTAAATCCAAGTAAGATAACTAAGAAATGGTAAGGTGATATGCTAGGTGATGAAATCATAGTCAGGCCTTGTCTCAAGTGTGTTTTTATGGTTTTTTGTGAAATTGGATTGGTTTGTGTAACATTTATAAACTATGATTAATTCATGATGCTTTTAATTAAACTAGGTTATAGCTAAAATCAAGCAAGCAGTCAATAGATGCATTCAATTTTAACTAAAAGATTTTTTTCATTTATTTGAATTAAGATAATAAAAACTAAAATTCACCTAAATTCAACATTAAAATTCAATCCTAATCCTAGGATGAATCCTCTTTTCTTTCATTTTAGAAATCTAATAAAAATTAATTTTTTTAAAAATGAAACCAGAACTCTTTTTTTTGTAAAGAAAGAAACTTAATTTTTTAATAATTCAACTAAATTAATTTAATTATAAATGTACTTAAACATATAATAACCCAAGAAAACTGAAGGGTCCCATCGGGCATACCAAAATGTTTCTATCTAATTTTTGCTTTTCCTTAAGTTGAAAAGAAGAAACTAGTTAAGAAGGGTGTGTAGAAGAATACCTTTTGAATGCTCACATGCTGAATCCAAAACTTTTCAAAACTCCTCTTTGGCTATGGAATAATTACCTTCAATAATAAATCACTACCACAAAACTTTTTGGTTAGATAAGTAGATGGGTGGATTTCCTAGCGTGAGCTAGATCCTAAAAGTGAAAGATACATATGAGGTTGTCAATCCACTTAATTTTAACATTTAAGTTTGTGAATAAAAAATAAATATACTTGAATTTAAAATAAAAATTAAGTAAAATTTTTTAAAAAAAAGTAAATAACAAAAAATAACTAAATTAAGACAAGAAAATTAAGTGCTTTTAAAACAATGACTAAATAAAGCAACTAATACTGAAAATTATTCAAAGGTTATGGTTTTGGTTTGGAAATTTAAAAAGGGATAAAATAAAGGTGGTTTGATAAATGGCTAAGGTAATAAAAAGTTAAAATTTAAAATGGGATAAATGGGTGAATGTTTGATTAGGTAATAAGGTAAGTATTTAAGATAGAAAAAGGGGAAGAGGATAAGGAGGGTAAAAGTGGCAAAGGTGTGAATGGATAAAAGATGGCAAGGGAGAAAATGGATTGAGATAATGAAATGAAAAAGGGAGAAAATTTATAAGTAGGGGTGAATATATTAAAAATATAAGGGGATGATAAAATGAAATTTAAGAAACAAAATCAAATGTTACCTTCCAAGATTGAAGAATAAAGTTGTTGTTGATGATGTTGTTGAAGATGTCTTGAGGCAATTTCAGTAGAGCTTCATTGCTTCAAATTATTTTCCTCCAAGATGTGAATGACCTCCAAAATAATTACATCATTAAAATACCTATGAAAATATGTTAATAACCAAATACTAAATTCAAACTTTAAGCTTGGGTGAAGGAGAGGGGGTATTTATGGCATTTGTTATCAAGAACCATGCCAAAAGAGGGAATAGTAGAAGTATGGCACCATTTCATATATGGTGCATAAATGAGTCAAAATTTGATGGTGGTGGGGTTTATATCTTGATCATGGGTCTCAAATTTAGGTTGGTGTGTCTCCCACCTTACACATGAGTTTAATTTTTGATGGAAATCATGCACATGGGCCTAAATGAGGCTAAAACACTTTTCCCCACCCTTTCTTGTCTTCATCCAAGCACTTAAAGATATGACCCACAAATTTTTGAACCATTTTACATGTGGGTGAATTAATTAGTACAAATATTAGGGTGGTAGGATTCCCACCTTGATCATGGGTCTCTTATTTGTGTTGGTATGTGTCCACCTTACACATGAGTCCAATTTTGAATGGGATCATGGACATGGGCCTAAATGAGGCTAAAATACTTTTCACCACCATTTCTTGTCTTCATCGAAACACTTAAAGAGATACCAAGAAAATGTGGCACCATTTTTCATGTGGTTGCATGAATGAGTCAAAAGATGAGGTTGGTGGGATTCCCACATTGATCATGGGTCTCTCATTTGGGTTAAAAAGTCTAGAATGGGTGGATATAGTGCCTTTTATATTTTCTAAATCACTTAAATTGGTAGGTATCTCATTTTTAAGGCCACTTTCATGTGTGAAGACAAAATACATGTTGAATTATACCCCCTTAAGGTAAAATTCACCATATTTCAAGGGGGAACCCTTGTAATGCCTAAATGAGGTTGTTTCCACTCAAAATTTTGCTTTTTCAGATTTAAGAGAAAGAAGAAACTAAAGAAATAATGGACAAGGCTTGTGAAGTACCTGGACTAAAGATTGCGCACCGTAAATCCAGACGCTTGTGAGCACTCCTCTTTGGCTGTGGAGGAATGACACCTGCAAAAGAAGAAAACTTGGACAAGAGGATGTTAGATAGATAGGCGGTGGGTTGCCAAGCGAAAGCCTGTTCCCAGAAGTATAAGAACTTCCTTAAGGGAGGTCAACCCACTATTTTGATAAAGAGATAAATGACTGATAAAAAGACAAAATGCTAAAATAGATTGAAATGATAGCAAACTGAAAGAGAAAAGGAAGCAAAGGCTTACCTGGAAGAAGCTGTCGGCCTGGTCACAGTCGCCGGCGTTGGTGGTCCTACCGGCGTCGGTTGTCGGGTCTGCCGATGTCGGTTAGTCTGCCGACGTCGGTCGGGGTAATGACCGGTGTCGGTCAGGGCAATGGGCTTGGATGGCATTTAGGTAGGTCTGGTCGAGTTTGGACAGAGTCCGGGGCGGGCTTGGTCTGTGGACTGGTCTGTGGACGAAGGTCTGAGTCTGCTCTGGGCCTGGTTTGAGGATGGTTTTAGTCAGAAGGACAGAGAGGGACAGGGAGATAGAGGAAGCCAATCTGGGAGATAGGAATCTGGGTCTGGGTGACAGTCAGGGCTGAGGGGGTGCTAAATCTAGTTTAAAAGCAGATGACTAAAAAGCATAAAGAAAACAAACAGAGAACATACCTGTGCCCTGCTGAAGAAGGTGGTGATCTTGTTGCTGATGATGCTGGATGTGAAACCTGTTGCTGATGGAAAATCCCTGTTGTTCACTTGCAGAAGCTTGCTGTGTACCTGTGGGAGAGAGCCAGATTGATTGGCAGGGAGGTCAAGTGGGAGGACGGATGCAAGGGTCTGATACGAAGGTTCAAGAGTCGGGATGCCAGAGAGAGAGACACAGAGAGCGAAGAGAAGCCAAGCGGAACCAGAGAGAGATAACGGTGAAGAAAACCGTTATGAAGGGCACCGACGCCGGTAATATCGCCGATGTCGGCCGAGGACTGACTGATGTCGGCGGCTAAAAGGCCGGAAAAAGGCTAAAAATAGCCTTCTATCCATTTCCCAGCGGCCAGGTGAAATGAATGCGAGGATGAAACGGTCGACGGGGGGTTAAATGGGCGAGAGGAGAGGTTGGAAAGGGAGTCTAAGGCATTAAATGGCCATGTGGGGAATAAAAGGGATCCAAGGAAGGTATCCTAGGATGGCGAGGTGGCAAGGAGAAGGAAAAGGGTCTTATTTAATTAAAAATAGGTGATTATTTTCAATTAATAAGACTTAGGTAGGTTAGGGATAGTTGAAGTGGCAAGGGACCAAGGGGAGAGAAGAAGACCAAGGGTTAGACACTTTTTAGGTGTCTACATTTGCCCCTTTTTGTCTTGTTGGTTGTTCTAGACAAACTGCAAGACAAAAACAGGGAGTGGTTGCCCCAGGTGAAGGATGATGTATTCCCCCTCAAAATAGGAGTCGAGGGAAGGAACCTGATGTCGGGTGCTGATTTGACAAAAGGTGGATGAGAAAGAGAGAGGTGAGTGAGAACGCTGCAAAAGTCATGATTGCGCGCATACCACTGCACAAGATGGTCGGGTCAAATTGTTGCATGTCGAGGGTCAAGGAGTGCCAAAATTGAAGTAACTGGGCCCCAACATTTAGTCGTCTGCTGATCGGGTCACTCAATTTAAGCTGAAGCTCCAAATGGTCGTCGTGTTCCAGGTATCCAGGGCTCAGGAAGTGCTCCCAGAAACACGAAAAAGCCACAAGTAGTAGGGATCAACTGGCTCATGATCCTATACTTGCGAAGGGTCAAAAATAGTCTGCGGACAATTCTGCTAACCAACCATGAGGTAGCACACACGTAAAAACAACCAAGGCAACATTGTCTTGGAAGTGGTCAAAGGTCGAAGGATGGTCGTTGGTCAAGAGGATGGATGGATGAAAGGATGCGGTCGAGCTAACCTCAGAAGACCCCATGTCAATTGAGTGCTGCCTACATAGCCCCTGTCGTAGGGGCCTCAGGCCGATGTAGTTCTCCCTAAAAGGGAGGGAGGGTCAGAGGGATTGATTGGTCTTGGTCAAAGTTGATGATGATTGGTCTTGGTCAAAGAAAATGATTGATCTTGGTCAAAGAGAATGATTGGTCTTGGTCAAAAGAAAATGATTGGTCTTGGACAAAGAAAATGATTGGTCTTGGTCAAAGAGAATGATTGGTCTTGGTCAAAGAGAATGATTGGTCTTGGACAAAGAAAATGATTGGTCTTGGTCAAAGAGAATGATTGGTCTTGGTCAAAGAGAATGATTGGTCTTGGACAAAGAAAATGATTGGTCTTGGACAAAGAAAATGATTGGTCTTGGTCAAAGAGAATGATTGGTCTTGGTCAAAGAGAATGATTGGTCTTGGACAAAGAAAATGATTGGTCTTGGTTAAAGAGAATGATTGGTCTTGGTCAAAGAGAATGATTGGTCTTGGACAAAGAAAATGATTGGTCTTGGTCAAGGTCAAGGTCGCAGAAGAGAAGGTTTGTCCATCAAGGAGACGAACAAACGGGGGTGGTCGAGCTAACCTCAGAGGATGTGTTATCTGAGTGCTGCCTACATAGCCCTGGTCATAGGGCCTCAGACCAATGTAGTTCAGACAAATTGAGAAGATTGGTCGATGATGAGATTGGTCATGTGTTGAAATGATGAAGGTAAGATGAGGATAAAATGATGCTACAGATGGTGTACTCTGTAGAATTGGTCGAGAGTCTTTCATCCCTAGCAAGTTTCCATAGTCGCGATGGATGTATGCTAAGAATGAATAGAAGTCTATTTATGCTTCAGCAAGTATTGGTTTATGCTTAACATAAATTGGGTCTAGTCGGTAGTTTCCATGTGTACTGGTGTCCATAGAAACTATGTGAAATGGTCTAGGATGAAAATGGCTGGGTTTGAGATGAGTCGCCGATTGATGCGGTTAAATGTGACTAAAGCGAAGAGAAAAGATGAAAGGCAAATCGCTCTTTCATAGACAAGGACCAGAAAGGAAGCATAGATAGGGGTTTATTAGAACAAAAGCCCCGTTCATGCATTACGTCGTTGACCAGTGTTGAGTTAGAACGGTAATCGAATCACTTTGACATTAAAGTGAGCTCGAAGTCCCTTGAGTAGGTGAGAGGAAGAGGATAGGGTAACCCAGTTTAAGAGCAGGAATAACCTTGCCCCTTTTTATAGGAGACCCTGAGACAACTACAAGCCAAGTCCATGACTCGTTTTTTTTTTTTTTTTTGGTGCAGGCTGATCGATGCGGGAAACCTACATAGAGATGTCTTTTGATGTAGTGGTCATGTTGCGAAGCTGATCAATGCGGGAAGCTTCTAAGAAAAGTGCTGTTTGTAGCGAGATTAGTCATAGGCATCCTTTGAGGGAGTGGTCTATATTTTTGCTTAATAATGTTTGATAAGTTGGCCTAGCTGTCCTTCGAGGGATCAGTCTAGTAATATAGCAATGATAGTACAGTTGTCCTTCGAGGGAGCAGTCTATCCTTTTGATGTTGACTTGATTTTGTGACCATGGATATGTTTTGACATCTTGATATATATTTTGATTTTTTTGATTAGATTAGAGTCATGGACAAGGCTGTAAAAGTTCAAGGACGCCCCTTTTATTAGGACAAAGCATCCATGCATCATAAAAGGGTCATAGAGGACTTGTTAAAGGGGAATAGGGTTGAAAGGGATGAGGATTAAGAGGACGAGGATTGCTCAAGGGACGAGCTCAAGTTACGTGTCAAGTAGATGAGTACTCGACTAGCAGAAGAATGGTCGAAGATGCAAGACATAGAAAAGGGGTTTAAGGTCTAATAAGACCCTGGGCCATGCTAGTATGTTAAGGTCCGAGTCAATTGGGAGCAAACCTGCCCTATTTGCCTCTTTCCAGATTGGTCAGGTGTTGATTGATGGATGTGAAGTTGGTTGACATTGTTGTTGATTGGTTGAGAAAGGTTGAATGCTTGGTCGAGAGGTCAGGGTGATTGATATTTGGTTGAAGTTTGGTTGAGACTAGTTGAACAATTGGTCGGGGGTTGGGTCGGTGGATACTTGGTCGGGTTTTAAGATAAAATGAGTGATTGATATGTGGTAGAGACTGGGTTGAACAGTTGGTTGAGGTTTGAATGAAGGATGAATTCCCCCAGTGGGTAGGGAGAATGTTTGAAAGGTTGGTTAAGGTTGGTTGAGGTTTAGTGGTCAGATGGACGGTGTTAATGTCGAATAAGGGGGTCAAAGGCGGCAAAGGGACCACAGTCTGGCGTGGAGATCCTGATTTAGGTGATGAGGTTGGAGAGGCATGAGTCGAGGTTGATGTTTTGTCGAAAAGGTGGTCAAGAGGACCCTTGATGAGAAGGGAATCCTTTTTTCGGTGCTGACGAATGACAGCTTTAAGAGCGCAACAACGCTCAGTGTCATGTCCTGGAGTGTGATGATAATGGCAGAATGTGGACTTGTCGAACCAAGATAGTCTTAATCTGAGAGTTGATGAGTGGGGTGGTGTTGAGGGTTTATTGATAACGTGGTCAAGAAGAAGGGTGTCATTCCCAAGACATTGGCGAATGGTGACTTTGAGGGCATGACAATGCTCCGTGTCGTGCCCAGGGGTGCGATGATACGCACAAATGCGAGTGTCATCAAACCATGGTGGTTTAGGTCTGAGAGATTGATATTGTCTAAGAGGCGGGAGGTCGATACGAGACAACTGCAACAAGTGCCGTAAGAGCAAGACATATGAACCTGCTAACGGGTCTGGATGCTTAATTGCAGTGAGAGTTGATGATGTCAGTTTGGGAGGTGAAAGAGGCATAGGTTGAGAGTTCAGATGAGATGTATGTCTGATGGGATGAGGAAGTAATGGAGGCGATGTGCCTCTGTGAAGGATGGGAGTGGGAAGCACTCCTATTAAAGTGGATAGATGCGGGCCCAAGATTGAAGGTAATGACGAAGGTGGGGGAGGAGTTCTCCGGTGTGGTCTAGTAGCTTTCGTGTGTTTGGGTCGAGGGCCACCGTTGTGCGAGGCGAGGTTAGATATGGGTTTGGGTTTGGATGTGGACGAAGGTGAGTGAGATGTAACAATCTCAGGCAAAGGGCAAGAGGAAACCGTGATTGGGTCTTCCTCGATTGAAACGGGTGGAGAGACTGGTTCTTCTCTTGGTGGAGAAGAAATAAGAGAGTCTGGCTCCTCAAGTGGGCAGAGGGCATGGATGATCGTGCCTTCCGCTTGTGCTCGAGGAGTAGGCAAGGTATGGTCTTCGGATGAAGGTGGGCTTAATGGCGTTGATGTGGTCAAAGCGTCCTCCGATACAAGAGAGGTAGATGGAGGACTAGTAGGAGAAGGAGGTTCCTCATCCTTAAATGGAAGAGGTTGGTCAAGGACAAGAGGCAAGATAGTGCTAATCGTGTGAATGTCATGGTCTTGAGGGTCATTGGTCAAAGTCTAGACGTTGTTTTGAGTAGGCGGATGATTCAGAAATGGTTGTTTGAAGATGTCAATATGTTGGTTAGGTGGGGCGTTCGGGTTATCTAAAATAAGATCGCCCTTGTCGATCATGTCTTGGATGATATTTTTGAAATTTCGGCAGTTGTCGATGTCATGGCCTTGGATGCGATGAAAGGGACAGAAGTCGGCCTCTCTATACCATGTAGGGAGGGCTTTAGAGGGGTCAAATTGAGGTGGTCGGATTGGAGGGAGATTGAGGACCCCCTGCTTGAGAAGTTTTTCCAAAATGGAAGCGTATGGTTCTCCAAGTGGAGTGTAAGAACGCTAAATGTATCATTGTTGGAATTGTTTTGTGATGCTGGAAGATGTCGAAGGTTGAGAGTAATTCATTGTTGTTGAGGATGGTGATCTAATGACCACAGTGTTGGACACTCTTGTAGATTCGGAATTGGCAGAAGAAGAAAGTCTGGAAGAAGAATGGTCAGTAGGTTTTGCGTTGGTATTACGCAATTTGACCTTATCTTTTTCAAGGGCACGGAGTTCAAGCTTTTGAACCATGATGAAAGCTTCGTTAAAAGTGAAAAATGTCTGAATCCGCAAGGTAGAAGAGATGTGTCTGGCACATGCTCGAGAAAAGAGCTCGATGAGCTCGAGTTGAGGTAAAGAGAAGGAGAGCTGGTTAATCAGGCCTCTCCAACGGGCGACAAAATCGACTACAGATTCGTCGTCAAATTGCCTGATGGAATAAAGATCTGTGATTGAGACTTGTTTGGTAATGTTGATTGAGAAATGGTCAAGAAATAGTTGGGCGAGTTAGATGAATGAAAAGATAGAGTGTCTGGCAAGAGAACTATACCAGTCAAGGGCAGGGCCAGAAAGGGACATAGAGAACGTGCGTAAAAGCAATGCATCGTCATGGGAAATAAGGTAACAGGCATGTCTGAATGCCTGTAGATGTTGCTGTGGGTCTTCCTTACTCTGAAAGCGAGTGAATTTAGGAAGCTCCCAATGGTTAGGGTATGGTCGAATAGGGACAGAAGGATGGATGGGCTCATTGCAAATTTGTTCATATGACAAAGTATTGCTTGAACCGGAAATGGAGGCCTCGAGACTGGACATTTTATCCATCAGCATCTTGATAAGATCTGCTGACGGATTGGCGGGTTGAGTGCCCCCTAAGTTATAAGGTGCTTGGAAGAGGTTAGAGGAGGCGTGCGACATAGTCGGTTGTATAATGTACGGATGACTAGTCGCAGGGGCAGAAGTGGAGGCTAGAGGTGGTTGCGTTACGAAGGTTGAAGGTATAAGTTGACTGGGCACTACCAAAGGTGGTTGAATGGCGGCACTAGTAGAAAGACAGGTGGGCGCAAGAGTGTGAGGGGTCGAGGCAATCAAGTTCTGATATGATGTAGAACTTGTTTGAATTGAAGGTAGTTGAGGGGGTAATGGAACCCCGATGGAGGTCGGTCTAAAAATAGACGGGGAGGCCAAACTTTGCGTATTGGCCATGGTTGGGTTAATAGTTGAGGCGAAAGGCTGAGTCATAAAGGGTTGGGTGGCGAATGGTGTGGATGTCATCGCCACATCACCCGAAAGGTCTCGCGTTGGGTTTCTCGCGAGATAGTTTTGGAGGGCTGCGGTATTGAGGTCCAAGAATCTCTCGAAATCTTGGTCCCCTTCAGGGATGATGGGAATTTGAGTCGGGGTCAGGGTCAGGGTCGGTCCTGTAGGAGTTCTTTCAGTCTCCGAGTGGAACTCCATGATAGGACTGGTTAGAGACAGGATAGACGGAAGCGGCTGTTGGCTAAAGTGGTTAAGAAGAGAGTCCTGGTTCCAAAAACTGTGTTTTTGCAGTCTCAGAAAACCAGAATGGAGTTTTTTTGACAGAGAAGGGATAGGTTTTAGGCTGCTGGTTTTGAAGAAAAAGGACAGTGACAGAGACCGACGTCGGTTTAAAAACCGATGTCGGTAATAAATATGGCCGACGTTGGTCAGATAACCGATGCCGGTAACAGATGAAGCTGACGTCGGTAGAAGAACTGATGCCGGTGACAGGGAAAGGCCGACGTCGGTGGAGGAACCGATGTCGGTGACTGTGTCTTCCAGAGAACCAAAAGGATCTTGGAAAACAATGAAGAAAGCGTCCTCACACACTCAAACAAACAGATGAGAAGAGGAAAATAGAGAGAGACAGACAAGCCTAAGCGATAAATCCTAAGAATTAACCTTAGAAATTGTGGCTTATGCCTTAGATGAATGTTTGGGGAGATTGGCTAAAAAATGGGTCCTAGAAGAAGGCGGTCTAAAGATGGTTTCAGGTGTTGTTTTAGGTGCTCAAAGATCTGTGTTAGGGTCTGGTACGTGGCCTGGTGCTAAGGAGCAAGCTCCCCTCACTTCACGATTCCAGTGGTTAGCTGGTCTCGCTTAGCCAAGATATACCTCGCCTAGAGTTTATCCTCCGCCAGAGAATGGAGTGGGCTTCCCCCTCGGTGATGAAATCCAAGTAGGGTCACCGGGATGGGTAAGGTATCCGCTGGGGGATGAAATCCCAGTCGGGCCTTGTCTCAGGTATGTTTTATGTTTGTTTTAGTGCATGTGGTCTGATAGTGTAACATCAAGTGTCTACGGTTCATTCAATATGCGTCTAAGTTACTAGATGTGGACTAATGCAAGCACAAGCAGAAATGAAAGTGCAATACGTTTTAATGCCCAAGTCAAAATGTGATGTTGTGATGAAGACAAGTTTGAGAAAGGGTTGAGAGTATGATGTTTAGACTAGTCTAGAAATGCAAGGAAGAAAGATTCATTTTAGTCCTGCTTATAGTGTCATTGAGAAGAAGAGAAAGAGGAGAAAAGGTAAGAACCTAATGCTCCTAAATGAATGAAGAAAAAGGAACCCAGGAGGAACCTAGGGTCCCACCGGGCGTGCCAGAATGTTTCCACTCAAAATTTTGCTTTTTCAGATTTAAGAGAAAGAAGAAACTAAAGAAGTAATGGGCAAGGCTTGTGAAGTACCTGGACTAAAGATTGCGCACCGTAAATCCAGACGCTTGTGAGCACTCCTCCTTGGCTATGGAGGAATGACACCTACAAAAGAAGAAAACTTGGATAAGAGGATGTTAGATAGATAGGTGGTGGGTTGCCAAGCGAAAGCCTATTCCCAGAAGTATAAGAACTTCCTTAAGGGAGGTCAACCCACTATTTTGATAAAAAGATAAATGACTGATAAAAAGATAGAATGCTAAAATAGACTGAAATGATAGCAAACTGAAAGAGAAAAGGAAGCAAAGGCTTACCTGGAAGAAGCTGTCGGCCTGGTCACAGTCACCAGTGTCGGTGGTCCTACCGGCGTCGGTTGTCGGGTCTGCCGATGTTGGTTAGTCTGCCGATGTCGGTCGGGGTAATGACCGGCGTCAGTCAGGGTAATGGGCTTGGATGGCGTTTAGGCAGGTTTGGTCGAGTTTGGACAGAGTCTGGGGCGGGCTTGGTCTGTGGACGGGTCTGTGGATGAAGGTCTGAGTCTGCTCTGGGCCTGGTTTGAGGATGGTTTTAGTCAGAAGGACAGAGAGGGACAGGGAGATAGAGGAAGCCAATCTGGGAGATAGGAATCCGGGTCTGGGTGACAGTCAGGGCTGAGGGGGTGCTAAATCTAGTTTAAAAGTAGATGACTAAAAAGCATAAAGAAAACAAATAGAGAACATACCTGTGCCCTGCTGAAGAAGGTGGTGATCTTGTTGCTGATGATGCTGGATGTGAAACCTGTTGCTGATGGAGAATCCCTATTGTTCACTTGCAAAAGCTTGCTATGTACCTGTGGGAGAGAGCCAGATTGATTGGCAGGGAGGTCAAGTGGGAGGATGGATGCAAGGGTCTGATACGAAGGTTCAAGAGTCGAGATGCCAGAGAGAGAGACACAGAGAGCGAAGAGAAGCCAAGCGGAACCAGAGAGAGATAACAGTGAAGAAAACCGTTATGAAGGGCGCCGACGCCGGTAATATCCCCGACGTCGGCCGAGGACTGACCGACGTCGGTGGCTAAAAGGCCGGAAAAAGGCTAAAAATAGCCTTCTATCCGTTTCCTAGCAGCCAGGTGAAATGAATGCGAGGATGAAACGGTCGACGGGGGTTAAATGGGCGAGAGGAGAGGTTGGAAAGGGAGTCTAAGGCATTAAATGGCCATGTGGGGAATAAAATGGATCCAAGGAAGGTATCCTAGGATGGCGAGGTGGCAAGGAGAAGGAAAAGGGTCTTATTTAATTAAAAATAGGTGATTATTTTCAATTAATAAGACTTAGGTAGGTTAGGGATAGTCGAAGTGGCAAGGGACCAAGGGGAGAGAGGAAGACCAAGGGTTAGACACTTTTTAGGTGTCTACAGAGGTCTTTAAGCACCTTAAGAAAGGGTCCTCGGTGGGGTATGATGTCCCACATCAAGCCACATCACTTGTAAGCCATGTCACTTTCCAAACCACTTTCTATATCACCTTGCATGTCACTTGCCATGTCATCATGAATAGTGATAGTGGGTCCTATAGTGAATAGTATTTTTTAATAATACTTTCAAATAGTAATTTTGAATAATACTATGTGAATAGGAGAATAGGAATTTTTTTAGGTTAAGATGGGTTAGTTAAGGGTTAAGAAGGTTTAGGGGGTTTTTAAAGGGTCCCAAGGCATTTAGTCATTAAAAATTGTAAGTGTGCAGTTTTTTAGTGTCTATAAATGTATCCTCAAAATGATAGGAGTGATTAGCATGTATTATAATAATGATGATGGATGACATTTCTAATGAGGCATATGATTTAGACAATAGTGTTGAGTTTGATTTTGATGTAGATAAGATTGATGTTGACTCTAATGTACAAGATGTAACACTATGATTAGAAGATTCATTATCCATAATTGACCTCTCAAGATGGGGTCTTTGGTAGGATAAATAAGGTAGAGATGATGGAGGGATAATGGATTTGATAAATATATACCCATGGAAGGAATTATGAGGACTAGGTTCATCTACAATGGAGGATTTGTCAAAGATTGGGGGAGCATAAAATATGGATGTGGTGTCTTGACCTTGGCATGGAAAAGGAAAGGTTAGATCATGATTGGTAATGAAATATTGGCATTCCTTTTGTTGTTCACCTAGGGATATAAATTCATCTGATTCATCCTTGATTTATATGTCACCATGGTTGATGAGGTATTGGAGATAGTATTATAAATTTTGACATCAATTAATAATATTCCCTTAGGTTTAGTGATATGCACAATAGTGATTAACTTTATACCTAGATGACTTAGGCTTGGTGGGATAAAGATGTCATATAGGTGGATATACCATCATGTTAGTAGCAACTAGTTTTTAGAAAAGGGATTCTAAAGACATATTAAGGGAATAATAAGGACCCACTTCACTTTATGACTTAGATTTGAAAGCATTGGACTTTAGATCACATTGTTATTGATAAGATTGGGTGAATGGGCTAGTAGTAGACAAGATGGCCAAGATTGCATTCCCTTTGCTAATGTAGGAATGAATTGTGGATGGAGGATTGGAATGGGACTCATAGGAGTGGTTTAGACTTGAGGTGAAATGAGTTACATGAGATCAATGCCTTTGGGCATCGGGACACCCATTTTAAGGAACCACAAGATGATCTCATCCTTATTGGTATGTATTGGTCTATGATAATGGAGTCTAACTTCACGGTGATGGATGATGAGGGAGGGGTTAAGGTGGAGATAGACTAAGTATTAAAGATGGTTACTTGAATAAAGTAGGTATGAATGACTGAGATAATATGATAATGGATGTGATGGGTATGATGTATGACTAGGATCATATTTTAGATATATAGTACAATAAGTGTTAGTGATTTATCAACAATGCCTAGTTTTCAAGATAGTAAAAGGATTAGGGATTTGATGGGTGGCTAGGTTCAAACTAGCAAGATGATGATTATATGGGTGTTAGTTATGAATAGGCAAGATGATAGGATCAAATACAACAAAATTAATTATGATGGGTTGTGCTATATTGAAATTGACAAAGTGATAATATGCTAGCAGGATATTGACTAGGTACAAGATATAACCAAATGGTGAGCGATATTGGACTACGAAGCTACAAATGGGTAACAAGCAAACTAGCTCAATCCTAGTATTAATTTTCTCAAGATGGGATGGGATAAGATTATGTGATGGGGTAATGAGATAATGGGATTAAAATAAGGACATGTATATATTAGTGAAATGATAGGGGTAGCATAAATGAGATGAGGATGGTTTTGATATGGGTGTGACCTAAATAACCAACTAGGATAATATAATATGATGTTAGACTAGATAGGGGATGTAAACAAGGCCAAATTAAAAGGTAGATTAGATTTAGGATAACATGTGGATGACAATAGGTGATTATGATTTTTAAGTGACTAGGATGGGATGAAGACAAGATCGGACATGTGATAAGATAAATGAAAAGGATATACAAAGACAATATGTAAAATGGGATGATGACAAGGATGTAAAAAATGATAATGAGACAAGGATATATAAGATGATAAAGGATGATGGGATGATAGAATGATGAGGCAATAATATACAAGATGATGTGTGTAAATTACTTACATAGGTGTGTATAGGTTTGGGTAAAATGCGAACTTAGCTAAAAAATAACACTAGTTTATCACAATACATATCTAAAGAAACAAAACACAAACTTATGATTAGTAAACTCAAGGGTGTGTAACCTAATGATCAAACCATTTAATGGATTCATGAATGAGGTAGTAGGTTAGTGACCTATTAAAAAATAAACCAAACCCTCTCAACCCCATCTACACTTAAAAAATTCTTAGGAGTTTATCCTACCTCCTATAGTGAAACACTTATTATGGCCAAAAGGTCCTATGCTACATTTGTGCAAATTTTTATAAGTCCATATCTATTATATATGAATGTATAGTAGGGCCCAAATTTATATAATATGTTATCTAATTAACATTTTCATTACATCTTAACAACCCCTCACTCCAAGGAACCTTTTATGGGGAGTTCTGCTTAGGTGCCTAATGATAGCTCTCTTGATTTTTATACTCCACCAGAACATGGAGTTTGGTCTAGTGAGTGGTGATGAAATACACATCAATGATCCCTAAAAAAATAAATGGGAAGGGTTTATTGGTGGTTTTAATCCTCTAGTAATCATCACAAAGATTCAAGGAGGAGAACATGCACCATCTCAACCCTTGGGTGACAAACATGCAGACTAAAAAATTAATTAACCGATTAAGGTTAAGTGTGAGATATATAAAAGATGCAAGAATATATAATAATATATTAGAAAATATGATAAAAATGATGAATAATCTAAGACAAAATGATTTTAAATATGCCAAAATGGGTATTTGATAAGTGGCCTGCATGAAAATGATTAGTAGTTTGAAAGTGGCACTTTTACAGAGACATCTTGCAAGATAAGTGATTAGTAGTTTGACTGATAATCTTGAGGGGAAACTTGAAGTACAAGATATTATATTAAAATATTCCCATAAAAGGTGATTTTAGTAATACAAAATAGCCTATATAGGTATCCCTACAAGAAACAAGATGTTAATCCAATAGGCCTTAAGAAAAACACCCTAATAAAATATGATTTGGCTCTATAACTCTTTTGTGTGAGTGGGTCATGATGTGGGGGTTTGGGGAGGCAATACCAAATGGGGTTTGGGGGTCATGCCATGGGTTTATTACCTATAATGGTATATGGTGGGTTCAAGGGGAATATTCCCCAATTCTAAAGTCAATTTGGGCCTTATGGGAGGTCCAAAATGACTCAAAAATCACCAAAAATGACTCTAAAAAATGCACTTAAAAGGGTCAAATTTGAAGGTGAACTAAGTAAAAAATCATAGCTTCAGATTTTAATATCATAAATACCAGTACAATATATCAATTCATGATTTTTGGTTATACTACAAGAAGTTAACCATGATGGTTAGTCTTCACAACCATGATTATTAAAGTAAAATCGTGACTATCAGTGTAAAAACATGACTTCGAGATTAGGAAATTTACAATAAAGTATAAAAATTTAAAAGTATAGGTTTTTGACTAAATAAATATATCTATTAGTTTTCTTAGGCTATCTAAATTCTTAGTTATAGATGATTGTGACAAATCAAAACATTAACTAAGAAAAAAGGGTTTAAGGCAAGATTTTTATCAAAATCGATAAGGATATGATCAATCTGTAGAACAAAAGGGGTTCTCTTAGCTAGATTTATTATGTATCTACCTTTATATATTTATAAATATTTAAAAAAAAAATTAATATTTAAATGTTTAAATCATAAAATCATTATTGATGATGCAATATCACTATTACTAGGTCAATATCGTGACTAGGTGATTAGAGGTTTTACAAAAGGATAGTAAAACATTTAAGACTATGATGTTTTTGGTTTTTCAATGATTTCCTTACCTTGCCTATTAAACCTATTCATCCTCACAAAGTAGGTTATATAGATAAAAAAATCTTTATGAAATGTGGTTAACAAATACATTCCCAATCACAAAAATATGTTTAACAAAATATTTTGATATTAAATATAGTCAAATAAGATTTCAAGAGTGATTTCTATGACCACTGATTTTCTTGAAAGATGGAAAATGACAAAATTAAACCTATAAATTAAATATCAATATATAATTATTATCAAATTTAGGACAAATCACAATATCATGACAATAATTAAAATATTGTGATTCTCAAAACAATATCATAAGTCACAATGGTGTAATTTTGATGATAGTCAAAAACTTATCATAGTCAAAACCATTATCAATTAAGGGTTAGACAAAACTATAGATTGGAATACAAAATCATGACTACTAGTGTAATATCGTGATTCACAAATTCATGGTATTGTAGATGAGTAAAAACCTACCAAAAAGAGACTGTTAGTGGTTAAAAAAATCATGACTAGTTATGCAATTTATAGTGTAATGTCAAATTTCATAAAGTTGTGGTATTGTAGAATAATAGTAACCTACCAAAAATGAAAACTATTAGTGGTTAAAATTTGTGATTATTTCAAAATCAAAATTTTTAGGGCAAAACCATGATTGCAAAGTCACATATAGTAGTGTAAGGTCATAAATGTCACATGTGTATGAAATTTTCTCCAAAATCTAGGATTTTTATTGATTGATCAAACCTACAAGCTAGAAAAAAACACCACTAACAAGCAAAATGACTAATTTGGGAGAGATGTTCCTGCTATGGTTGCCAAAATATAGTAGGAAATTTTGATCTATTAGATTTAACTACACATAAACATGAATTTTGAACTCAAAACATTAAACTACCTATTAGGAAGGATTATGGAAACAAATCAAAATCACAATGTAAATCTTACCAAATCCATTTTTGAGTTATCCGCCTTCCAAGATGTTCAAATGGATGGTTGATTGCTATTAGACTCAAATTTTTGACATTATGACTGCTTGTTCATGGATTATGGATGCATGAATTTTAGGAATTAGATTGGCATGAAGATATTACAGATTTACTACTTCAATAGTTTGGACATAGATTTGCTAGATTATCTTCCATGGAGGAGTAGAGTTATTTAAATAGAGGAAGAAGGGAGAAATCAAGGGCCAGAATTCAAAAATGGATTAGGGAGATCAATGGTTGACAATTATCCGAGGAATTTAAAATTATTTGGAAGCCTCTAGATTTAGAGGCTTTTAGAGAGGAGGGGTGAGAATAGAGAGGATTATATAATTATATAATTATAGAATCGTCTTAGGTTTTAATTAAGATTAGGTGGGGGATTAGATAGGGATTGGGTAGGTGATTAGGGACTAGGGGTGTAGGAGAGTCTAGGGATAGGCTAATAGGTAGGCCATAAGAATTTAAAATTACCAAATAATGGATAAGATAGATTAGGATAGGATTAAGATATTGTAAGAGGGATTAATGAAGAAGTGGGATATGACTAAGGTTAGTAAATGAATAAAAATTGATGGGAGATATGAGACAAATGATTAGAAGGGGGTGATTTTAGGATGAGATTAGATGAGATAAATTAGATAAGGGGAATTAGTGTCAACTAATAGTAATATTAGTGATGTTCAATGAAGATAGAGAATGTAGATACATACAAGACTTATGATAGATATGATGGCTTGATAATCTACACCCTAATAATTTATCTAATCATCTAATCATTCTTATTCCCATCAGTAATCTAATCCTCTTGACCCATTAGACTAACATCCAATCTTTTATCATGATCTCGTCATCAGAGTCATATCCTCTAATCCCTAACATCATCATTTAATCATTAATAATAATAATAATATTTCACTCCAACAATTATCATGTATACTCAATTCAAAATTGCATCAGCCTAAGGTCTTTTCAAAATATGTAGGTAACACTTGGCCACTTTTTAGTGCCTAAGGATAACTTGGAAAATCTCTCATCTTTCCTATCATCCATCATCACATCTCTTCTATCCCTCATTACCCTCACATCTTTCATCAGTGAAATCCTTGAGCTATAGTATCAATCAGTTTATTGATTAATCACCATCCCCATAATCATTTCCCCAATCTTTTCATTAGACTAAACCTATCAATTAGGCCCAATAAATTATTACATCCATGTTTTTTACCATCATTCATCCTTTATCATTGATTGGTTAATTCATCATTTAAAGTCTACAATTTCTTCCCTCGATTGGGGCATTGTCATGACCATACCTTTATAATCATCTATCATTCCTTTGCATGTGTCCTTGGTAGGGGAATCATCATTATTAAAAACAATATGGATCATTGATTTCATTCATCACACTAACTAGTTATCCTCCTTAATATTTTGGTCATTTGATCATAAAATTTATTCTCTCTCATCTTCTTCATAATATCACTTGACTTTAGTATTAAGCTACACTCATCATTCATCTTATCAAATCATATTTTATCCTAGATAACAAATCTCCCTTACATGTATCCTTGCTTGGGATACGTTAAAATTTAGAAACCTTTTATGTTATTATCATCATGTTATAGTTATTTCCCCCTTGGTATGTGTTGATAACCTTGACATCATCATTTCTACTGCTTGTGCATGTGTCTTTGCCAAGGGAATCACCACTTTGTGGCTCATTATACAAGTTGAATTCAGTTTATTCATCATCTATCTCAACATCTTGCATCCCATCCCCTTATGTAATACATCGCATCCCACCCCTCATTTCCTCTTTCAAGCATCCATCCATCTCATTCTTCCCTACAAGTCCTTTTGAGGGGGCATCATATCCACTAACATTATCTACTAACATTCATCTATGACATGGTTTTTCTTTGATATACCATTAATCATTTCACTTCACTCCACTCGTAATTCCCTTTCAAAGAAGGGAAAATGTAAACACCTAAATATGCTTGCCTTAATTATTCTAATTAATCCTACTAATTTATCCTCTTTATTATAATCCTAGCCATTTATCTAATATCCCCCTTCAACATTTCCTCATTTAATAACCTTGGTCAACACCACTAATCTATTAATTCCATAATCATCTCTTAATCCTATCCTAATCTATCTTATCCATTATTTGGGAATTTCAAATTCCCATGACCCACCTACCCACCTACTATGCCTATTCCTAGGCTCTTATATGCCCCTAGTCATCTAATCACCCACATAATCCATATCTAATTCCCTATATTATCTTGATTAATCCCTAAGAAGATTATATAATACTCCAATTCTATAATCCTCTCTAACTTAGCCTTCCCCATCTAGAAACCCCTATTATATCCCCAACCATTGATCTCAATGGACCAAGATTAAATTCTAGCCATTGATTCTTCCTTCCATATTCTATATAAGTAAGCCTCTCCTCCATGTCCAATCCATCTATGAAACTATAAATCTATTATCAACTTAAATCTCCATACCAAATCCATGAAACCATAATCCATGATCAAGCAACCATAATGTCAAAAATCTAAGTATAAGGTAATCTCAATCCAATCCTCTTGTATTTTATCCATTTAATCTAGTTTGGAGAAGTTAGATTTAGGATTAGAATTCTATTTTGAATTTTTCATTCATCTAGTTTTAATAGATCCTAATGGCTCTAGATATTACTTGGGTAGTTTGATTTTTAGGTTTTAAATTGCATGATCTAATCCATTATGCTCAAATTTCCTACTACATATATAAATGTGTATATATATTTATTACATATGTTATGATAATTAATAGTCTAACAATAATAATTATTATTAAAGGATCAATAATATGATTTCTAATTCACTTCTAGATTATTAATTTTCATAACATCTATAATAATTATATATACACATTTATATATAAATATTATTATATATCAAAATAAATATAACTATAAAATATTTAATTTAAAGAAAGTGAAAAATAAATAAATAAAAATAAGAAAGGCGAAGGGGGCAGTGGCTTGGCCAACCCCCAACCCTTCCATTGATGGAAGGAGGAGGGGGTTTTACCAACCGGCCATCCCGCTCCCTAGTGTCTCCATCCATGGCCATTGGCCCTCTACCAAAGCCAAGGCCACATGCCAAGGTTCAACCTAAGGTCGGTCGACCATACAAAGAATATTTATTTAAATAATAATAATATAAATTATTTAGTTAGGGTTTGATATATATTTAATAGATATTTATAAAAATGTTTGTTTAAAATATATGCATAAGTTATTTTATATATATATATATATATATATATATATATATATATATATATATATATATATATATATATATAAATATAATTACATTGTCTATATCCATTAAATTTAAATCATCAACATTTGTATATTGAGAACATATATATATATATATATATATATATATATATATATATATATATATATGAATGATATGATCTTCATATTGGAGTGTATTATGATCTTGAGCTTCCTCCATAACTTGAACATGCACAACCTTTAAAGTGAAAATGAAAACAAATGATTTTTAGGGCAACTTTATAAAACCTAAATATAATGACTTCAATCCATTTGATCTAAGGGTTTAGATGAAATCCTTCTCATGTAGGTGGGAGAGGATTTTTTGACTTTTATATTTACTTGTGAATTTCAATGGGACTAAATGACTAACTAATTAATTAATCTTTTATTTTAGATTTATTTAATCTTTTATCACCTAATTTATTAAAAGGATTATTTAATAGAGTTATTTATAAATAAAGTTTACATAATGCTTAGTAAATTAAATATTTAATTTTCTTTGAGCTTAATGGGATTTATGGCCTTCTAAAGAAAACTTAGATCCTAATGAGAACTAGCTCCTTTGACATTTTATTTTAACTTTGCTATGATTTTTTTAAGTAGACAATTATATAAATCATTTGGGCTTATTTTAATTTCCTCTATTAATATTTATAAATAGAAGGCTTTACTAAATTATTAAACATGAATATTTAAATTTAATTTTGATTTATTTACATGGTATTATTTGATTGATTACTTAGTTAACCTTTCTAATTAAGTTTATTTATTTAATTCACAACTAGGTTTATTATAGGGTGTAGTTTAAAATAATTAAATGAGATTGAAATTTATTTAAAGTCTATTAAAACATTTTTATTAACCAATTTTAAATTATAAAATTAATTTAGTGGTTTTTTAAATGCTTTAATTAAAGATGAAAATTATTTTTTTATTTTTTATGATATATTAATTAAGTAGATTAAAATTATTTAAATAAGGTTACGTCTATTTGAAATATAGTAAATAGGGCTATGATGTCTAATTGATTATTTTACCATTTCGTGAAACTTTGGTAGAAAAGATAAACATTTATACTAATTGGTGTATAGGATTAACCAAGTTAATAAGAATAATATATCTAAGTTATCCTTGACTGCACCACATTTACTAGCCAATCATTGTTGTGATGTAATCTACCTAGCCTAACATCAACTCCTATAGAGTGTTTACACATATACATCAGCCTTGTCTTACTCATTGATCATCACCACCCATGTATGGACAAATGGTCCTAAATGGTCATCATGCTTACCTCAACATCCTCACAAATTAATACACATTTTACTTGAGAGAAATATTTTTTTTCTCCCTCCACCATAATTGGTTGATACAAATGAACCTTTACCTATAAAATATGATCATAATGGTTATTATGATTATCATTGTGGTGTTAGAAATTTTACTAATTGATTCTTCAAGTTAAGGCTCAAGATACAAGATTTTATCAATGAAAACACTATTGAATTAGGCACACACATAAAGGATGCTAAAATGCAAAAAAAATGGGAATTATATGTTTAAAATATTTAATGACCCTTTTTTAAATAATGAGGAAGCAAAAACTAAGGATACTTAGGAAGTAAATCATATGTACCATAAATATCCTTCTCTTGATACATATAGTTATCCAATATATGGTATCATTAATACATTTATGAAAATATTAGCATAATGACCTATGATTACATTCAATGATAGAGATATTATTGATGATGAATCATTTTTCTATGCATTATTTATAAAATATCACATGCATGAGTGACCTATATATAGTGTTATGGTTGATAATGGTTCAAGAAAAAAATGTATGTATCATGACACTTCTTAGATCTCTAGGATACACAAAAAATAATAGATTGGATACTTATAGAGTGATCAAAGAATTTAATAGACATACAAAAGACACCCTCAGACTTAGTGCGATAACTATTTGGATAGGTCCCAATATAGTGGCTACATCATTATTAATTATAGAAAATAATGGGGTCTTTGATATGTTTCTTAAAATACCTTAGATTCAAAATATCCTTTTAGTATATTCTACAATGAATTGATGCTTCAATCATATACACTTAAACATCATAGTTAATAATTTAGGCATTTAATATAAGTACTTTTTTCATCCAGTGGTATCTCCTCCACCAACCCCATCGTCATAATTGTTGGTTATTAATACTATTCATGATCATTAAATACATTTAGTTGTTAATCCTATTCATAATTAATATTTAGATGTATTTATTTCACCCATCTAATATCTATTTATACACTGAGTGCAGATAGAAACAATTGGTTCTCTTAGGTATTTAGTCTCACACAAGCTATAACATCAAAGAGATATTCAAGACTCCTAGAGGCCTTTATATATTATATAACATGCCAAGTTAGTCTCATTAATAATTCACCATGTTTTAGAGTGAACACATGTATTTATGCATTCTCCTACTATGAAGGGAACTCCCATAAAATTTATATTCTAGAGATATTTATCATACACATGATTTTATAAGTAATGAATATAATTGTTACATTACAACACCTAATTCCTTTTTCATATTTTCTATACACCTACACATGTTGTCTTTTTTCCCTTATAGATCACCCTTATACCATATGATACATGCAACTCCCATGAGTATCCCTTTGATGGGACAATTGGTCGGCACCTTTTCACATATTAAAATATATAAAAAAGTCAAGAAAATATAATAAAAATAAAAATATTAAAAAAATAAAAAATCAAGACCTGAGCATGACATGAGTTACTAAATTACACCATTTATATATGTTATCTATCATATATTTGGTAGATGGCATATTATTTTCAGAAACATGCATTTAAAAAGGTATATGAATATAATAAAGGATATATAAGTGTTAAATGGACATGAAAATGCAAGACCTTTCCTATACCCAGGAGCCATGAAAATGTTGCAAGGATTTACTTCCATAGGATTCATTATCATAAGTTATAACTTTTTATGACATTCCTACCAATTTAAGCTACATATATTGCTTGCACATGCCTTGTTATCTAATTGTTTCATATACAATACTACATGGATATTATATGCTATGAAATTAGCATATATGGATACTATATACTAGTTTTAACTTGTTATATGCTTCATTGATGTTATTAATTTTCCATGATAGGCTAGTTTTTTAAATATTCCATGTGACCCACTAAATTTTTTATGGATCCTTAATATTGTTTATTTTGGCATTCATGTCCCTTGTTTATGGGTTTCTATCTTTTCTCACTAGAGACATATTTTATGTTCTTTATATGTGTCCCATTGGCCTTATGTGTGACATCCTATGTTATTGTGTGACATTGCATGTTGATCTTGTTGATCTTCTATGATTAATATGTTTGAAAACATTGTGACCAATATGATTCACCTTGCCTTTATGTGTTTTTACATTATTTATATTATGTACTCTATTAACTCATAGTCTTATTTAGTGATACCTATTACTATGTGACTCATAGATATATCTATCTTAACATAACACTCATATGTCCTTACATTCCATATGTTACATATATGCCTTCCTACTATTCACATTACTATAACGACATATTTTTTGCATGCTTATATGATTATGCATATGATTATTTTTATACATGACATGATATAGGTCCATTTTATTTTGAGATGAGTGAATTTTAGGATATTTACCTCACCTCAAAATGGGGGGGCATACTAGTGGGATTTTGTCATAGACACTAAAGTATCTATGATATGATTTAAGTAATATATATATATATATATATATATATATATATATATATATATATATATTAGATTTCAAATATCTTATTAGGATAGTTATTTATAGTAATAATATAGTTTTGGGGGTATATTCATGGAATATATACTCAATTTTACACTTCATGAGTGAAATATTTCAAATTGACACAAATTTAGATACATTTTACATGATAGATTTAGATGCACATGATGTTGGTTAATACACACATATAGAACATATTAAACTGGGAATGATTCTGGTTCATGCACATTATGATAATTTAATATTGACACAAATTTAGGGAGACATAATATTGGCTCATGCACATTTAAAATTTTTTCACCTTTTCAATTTTTTATAAAGTATTTTTAATAATTTATAAGTGTGGAGGAAACAAGAATCTATAATTATATTTATAGTGGTTAATTCATGATTTTTAGGTAATTTACACTAAAGTTTAATGAGTTTAATGATGATTTCATTATCCATCACAATTTTATTTTGTAGTTTATACCTTATTATGTTGGAGTTACAATAATGTTGTTAGATTGGTTACACAAGGATTAGGGCATTTTTATTCTAATCAATGGATTTTAATTAGTTAAATTTAAAAATAGGGATTGATCATGCTCAATTTCACCATGTTCTCATGTGATTTAGTAAAGAATCACAATTCTCTAATGCTTCAATAAGGAAACACCATCTCTAAAATATTTCAAATAAACATGTTTTAATCACATATAGGTGTAATCCTTCCTTATTCTTTCAAATTTAAATTTCCAATTATAGTTAAAATTTAAAATTCCATTATATGTAAATTTAATACTACATCTTCATTGCAAGTTTTTCTTGGAACAACTTATACATTTGGAGCCTTCATGTATATATTCATCTTTTCTTCTATTATTTTCATTGCATTATAATAATATAATAAAAAGAGGGAATTTGTAACACTAAAATATAGTATTTAACACTTACAAATGTCAATATTGACCTATGCTCATCTTAAATGACTTACACATTTGTAATAAATTCTCACTCACCATTCCCACACACCTACATGATAGTTGTAAGCCCAATTCATTATAATTTTCTATTAATCACCTACATAAACATTCTAGTTTATGTTAAATCAGTGAAATATTTTACACTAACACTCTCATAAGGCCACATTGGAATCTATGTCTCATATATGATAATGTCAATCTTAGACAATAATTCCAACATTACTATATTGAGGCTAACATTACCACCCTTCACCTATAACAAATATTTTTAAAAATTGAATCATTCCCATAGGTTAATCCATTCTCTTGGTGTTTTGGTGGTATGGGAAATTACCTAATTTAGAGCATATGAATACCAATAAAGGTCAAGCTTATTCATAATCTAGAATTATAAAGTACAACTCAAGTATACTGTTACACATTGAGAAAATTTTCCATATTCCTCCCACATTACAAATCAGGCACTAGGAGTAGCCATCAAACAAGTCTAAAACACATCAATATAGGTTAATTTTTACCATTATCGAGATCCAAGCATACTTTACAGGTGCATTCATATATTAAAATAGAAAAAAATGCACATTTAGACTAAGGGGAATAATTACATATGGCTTGACTTCCTTCTTTAGAGCATTGGATACATAGGTAGAGGTCAATCATCAACATGGGTGATTATGATTATCTCAACACAGTTACACTTCCTCAACTTCATAGGTTTTCATCCCTAATAAGTAGACCTAGCATTTTAATGATAACAAAGCTGATTTTTGGAGTTGCACATGCAATTGAGGTTTATAGATTATAAATGTCATAGAGACTTTTTAGATCAGTACATTACATTATATAATTATAGAGAGAAAATTTATTAGGATAGTAATATAAACCTTAATGGTTAAATCAAAAATCCTACTCAATCTCCATAGTACTAACCCTATGTGCACATAGACATAGTTTTAGATGTGGACAAATTAAAAACATACTTCTAGTCTAATTCCACAATCAAAATAAAATCAATTTCAATTAGTCAATTTATAAAGCTAAGTATATTAATATACTTATTAATTTATATAGATAAATTTTTTAATTATAATAACTATCTCAATTAGTTACATTATATTTATACTTGATTTCCATATATTATAATTTAATTTAATGTATAATTTTAACATATTTTTTTCAAAACTAAATCAAAATATAGGGTTAAAAAACACCAAAAATTTGAATGGTGAAACATTTCAAAAATATAATAATGATGCAAAAACCTATAAACAAAAGTGTAATGTGCTCAGATCCTTTTCCTTCCCATTTTTCCTTATGGTGGTCATCAAACTTTTCCTAAGTGTTAAATTTGAAAAAACCATAGGGCTCTAAGCCTCCCAAACTTGATGTTTCATTGTGCATGTGAAACTATCATGTCAATTGTGTAGCCACCATGTTGGTTTACACAACCACCCTATAAGTTTCACAAATTCTACTCTTATTAAATCATAGATTTTTCCATATTTTATAGAACTAATAATTATATCTATATAACTTATGTTTTGAAATGTTTTTACTTAAATGACACTTTGTTTCTAATCCACTACCATAATTAACTCCACTCATCCTAGTTAACTCCCTGCTACTCAAATTAAATCCTCACTACCCATGGTTAATTCTTAATTATCCCAATCAACTCCTCACTACTCTCCTTTTTATAAATATACTTATTTACATTGAAAATTGGATCAAAATATTCATGAATGAACACCTCATACTTTTTCATTTTTTAAATCCGTCCACAAAACCATTGCATTTCCATTTACTCTTTTACTTTCAGATTCATTATAATAATGTATTCATCTTACTATAAATAACTTCACTAGATAAAAATGATAAACTACATGGAAATGTAGCTAGAATATTTAAGATTAAAAACCAACAACATACTTCTAGTTTTTCATCTATACTTGATAGGTTGGAGGTTTATTTATTTTAGCCTTCATTTTATTTCTTTAGATTATATTTATTTATCTTAAATTTTTTAATAGATTAAATACAAAAAAAAATCTTTCCATGTTCATTTTTAAAAATTTCAAAATTTTGTATAGGATCACCCTTTGTAACATTAACAAATTATAAAATTATTTGGGAAATTTTCCTTTTATAATCTCCATTTATTATTCATCTTACATATAATTATAAATAGTTAATATTTTTATTTTTTGGTGTATGTTTAATATTTGTATTTTACACCAACTTTCACATTTTTTTTGTTTTTCATAATTTTTACTTCTTCACAACTTCTTTGTGTGTATAATTTTCTTCGAAGTTATTGTCTCTTTACCTCTTATACATAGTAATCTTTTTGGAATTATATTTGTTTCTCTATTTGTACCTATAAACCATTGGAATAAATATTTATTGATTTTATAAATTAAATAATAAATTATCAAGTTGAGAATCCTACATGTAGTTTTAATCTTCCTAAGTTTCAATTGGTTAATTCAGTTTATCATAGGTAGGTTTTTAAATCTATCTCTAGCCTCCTATAAACATACATATTTTTTTTTAAATATTTTTCAAACATATAAGATTTACCTATCACATCCAATGATTTAATTTCATTTATTATCAATATTTTTATTCTCATTGTTCACCCATACCATGTAATTCATTGTTTTCTTTTCATTTCTAGTAGCATACCAAAATCATTGTGTTGAAAAATGGTGTGATTTTATATCAAGACAATTATAGTAGAGGCTTATGTCAAAATATAATATCATAATATAGTTTTTTTTATTTAAATAAAACATATTTACTCGCATGTCTATTTTTATTATTTCCTTTTAGATTTACATTTTGTATTTATTTTGAAATCTCAAAACACATAGAAAGAAAGACATTTACACCATTTCCTTTGCAATCTTGCATTTTTTAATATGTTGAAATAGAAAAATTCAAAAGGATTTTATTTTTTTACCTAGATTTTGGCATTATTTATTAAAAAAAAATATAAAAATATAATTTTTTTAATTCATTTATAGCACTGCACTTCATCAACTAATTAGTTCCAATCTTGCATAAATATTTAATACAAAAATATTAATCATATTTTTAAATTTCTATAATTTAAAATTTTAGTTAGTTTATTTATATTCATAAATATTAATAATAAAAAAGAGAGGACAATTTTTATTGCATTTACTTTTCATATGGTTGAGGTAATTAAATAAACATAAATATTTTAATTGGAAGTAAGTAATAATATACTTGTGCTTAGTTTTATGCAAGGTTATTTGTTTATTTGCATGGGAACATGTTTTAGTTACTTTATTTACTTTATATATTTCATTTGAAAAACATTGGTTAGAAAACTACACATATACATTTGAAAAATAAAAATCAGACTTTATTTTTAAAGAATGCATTTATTCCCACATGCTTGGATGGATCTCCTAGAATAAACAAATCCACATAGGATATGATATTTTCCATGATTAATTAGGCTTGTATAGACAAATAACACACAAAGAGAGATTAAATTTTATATTAAATTAGATATAACTATTTTCATTAACCCCATTTCCACATCTAATAACTAATAATTTTGAGTTCTTAGATGAATAAAACATATTATCAGACCTACTAACTAGGTAAACGAATTTATGAGCTCATTAATTAAGCAACCGTTGCATTTTATTTGACTCTTTATCCTTGAGTATAGCCTCATATAATTATATTAAATTTTTTAAATGAAATTTCTTGGATGATACCAACCCAATATAGTCAACCAAGTACAAAGAAAATTCAACCTGATTTCTGCCCATTTAAATAAAGTAACATTGACCAAGAGTTATATTATTTATTCTTGTTATAATCTATCCGTTCTAGTATCATATTTGTTAGATAGTTTTGTAATTAAATGATAACTATGAAGATACAAAATAATATTGGTATAATAAAACTCATCCTTTAGTAGTCATAGTTCATAGTCATACAATGATATCTTAATCTATCTATCAATCTTAAATAATTCTACGAGCCTAGCCTATTTATCCCATTTAGCCAAACCATTTACTATTTTAAACCATCCTTATTTTAGTTTCTCATCCCAACCCTATGAATTCAAGTGCATAAGGTTATCATGTCACTTTTTGTACATATAATTCAATACATGATCATTATTTTTCTATTGTATTAGTGTGTTTATGTTCTTATAAATCATTATTAAGATTAGGTACATTTTGGTATGTTTTATCTTGTGGTATGGGACTTGTTCTTCTTCGATGCTTTATTTTTCATTTTTATATTTACATTTTGATGATATTATGCCACTAATAATACCACCACTAAATATATAATACTTAAAAACCTACATAATAACTATTTTGTTTCTCTATTACAATTCCAAATACTTTAATATTATTTAAAAGATATGTATAGAGTTTCACGGTATTTTTTTACCAATAGTGTGTTAGAACACTCCTAGTCTTCCTTTTGTATGTCTTTTGATCCATTTTTCCATTTTTTTTACTTCATTTTTTCTTGTCTTTTAGTTTTCCTACATATTGAGTGTCAAATTACATGCCAATAATATCCTACTTTGAAATAAAATAATTTAATACATACATGAGTGCATTAAATCATTTGGACATAGAATTTGAATTTATAAGCCACTTATTAAAGTGTAAAATAAAAGGATTGCATTGATAGAGTAGCTATAAACATATAATTTTATTAAAATCCATGTCGTTGTTGTGTATATTTCATATATTTGGATCATTAGTGTATATTTGGATCATTTGGTATAATTTCCTTCACATTGGATCATTCATAGCATTGGATCATACACATTATCCCATGAACAACTTTAAATCTATAAGTTTTTTCAATTAGGTTTCATCCAATCATCCTAAGTTAAACTTGATCTATATTTCATGCCATATTTCTATCACAGCCATTTTTAGTCATAAAAAAGTGGCCCTCTTAATTTTATGGGTTCATTATGCCTTGTGATGATATCTTGCACCTTCATTTTTATTATCACTCATTTTCATGATTGTCCTACATATAAATGTGACCAAATTTTAATTCAAAGGATCCTATATAACACATGTATCTTGAACCATTTCATAGCAAGCCATCATCTTTGGATCCCTTGCAGGCTAAGTTTTATTATGAAAAAAATTAATACCCTCGTTGAATACCTAAAAAATAATATAATATTTCCTTGTTATAGACTATTGTATCATATCCAAAACTTTACATTGTAAGTGTTGTTGGAAATAAACCAAACTAAAACCAATGATGGGATAGGCATATAGGGGCTAGTAGCTTAGTTGGGAAAGCACTCCAATAGCAAATGGAAGGTCTTAGGTTTGAGTCCTAGATGACCCATATGCATTGTATCTCAACATGTCATATTAGAGCTAAGGTAGAAGTCCCAAGCACTTACAATGTGTATTAATGGGGGGTTTTGGAAATAAGATGCACCCAAACCAATAATGGGCTAGCCATATAGGGGTAAGTATATAAGTTGGAAGAGCATTCCAATAGAAAATCAAAAATCCTAGGTTTGAGTCCTAGCTAGTCCATATTAGTTGTAGCTCAACATGGAAATATTATGAAAATAAATATTATTATTATGGTTATTTAATACTTACCAAATATTTTAATTAATTGGCTTTATTGGAATGGATAGACCTATTGTTTTTACAATGGTCACTCCATTTATATTTCAATATAAACATGATTTTACCCCATTGTGAAAACACATTCAAATATGAAATTATTTGATCATATTCAACCTATGAATTTTGTGAAGGAAATTCTATGAAGAAGTGAGAAGGGAAGGATTTGTATTGGGGTGTAGAGTTTATCAAATATATGAATATCACATTGGTGGGTTTTTTTGTAGCTCTTTGATGTTTTCATATGGTAAATACTTGTGTTCTATGCCAATTGTTCAATATTCATGTATATACTTTGATAATCAATTTTATATCTAGATCCTATATATTGGTTTATCCATTTTACATGGTACTTTGACACCGCATGCTGAGCTATAGCTCATATGGACCAACTAGGACTCAAACCTAGGACCTTTCATTTGTTGTTGGAGTGATCTACCAATTAAGCTACTAGCCCCCCTATGGCCAACCCATTGTTGGTATGAGTGTATCTTATTTCCAACAAGGGCCAAATTTAACACTTAATTGTTATTTTAAATCTATGATTGTTTTTTTAATGTCATAGTTGATTGTCTCTAATGTGATTTTTTTATTAGTTAGTATAAAAGTGAAATGGAGTCTAGAGTTTTAAGTATAGTTATCAACTAATAATATTCATGTTTAGATTTTGAAATAATAAAATAATAAAATAATAATAATGTCATCATATTTCATGAATTCAATTTGATAGTAACATAATTTTTAACTTTACAAAATTGTTCATTTTAAAAAAAGCTTGTCTCTATCTACATGGATTACAAACACTTTTAGTACTTGGTTAGGAGTTATATTTTTTTTGGTGCTCATATTAAAATTACTAATATTTTAAAACATTTTGATGATTATAAAGGTATTGGTATAAATATCTAATATTTTTATTACAACTTATGTTATGTTCTAATGTTTTGGTTGATCCGATCATAACCTATATGTCACATATGACTATCAAAACCTAAATCTACCTAAATATCTCTAGGTTTTTTTTTAAAGTTTAAAGGTATTCATTTTCCACTTTTGGGAAGCTATTTTAGTATATATATTTTTTCATTTTCCTTAATAAATAAACTTAATAAAAATAGATATGATGTAGGGTTTTAAATGGATACCTATGATAGAGTTTGTGCACCATTGATCCAGCAAAGTGGGAACTCCTTTTTGGCTAGGAAGGATTACTTGCACACAAAATAACTTAGACAAGGATTGATTAATAAGATAGATAAGTGGATTACCTAATGAAAGATCAGTTTTAAAAAGTGGTACACTTTTTTAAGACGATGCCAACCCACTATTTTAAGCAATTAAGTAGAGAATGTAATAATTATAAAGAATCATATGATAAGATGCAATATTAAAATGAAATGGATTAATCTACTACATAGATGTTATCAAAACATTAATTCAAATAATATATAGATAAATCGTATGGTTAATGTATTACTTCTAATTGTTTAGTAACTAATTATAGAGAAGGGGCAAATATAATTGCACAAAGTCCTAGCTAAAAGGAGATACCACTCTGATATGTGAATAATGGGTGAGGGACTATGGGTAAATCATGGATGGAAACCAAGTCATGTATAACACCTAGAAATTTCATCTACAAACATAGATTCATGATTTTAAGACCAGAGATAACAAACTAGAATGACTTTGGACTATTAAACTAGCTTCAGATTGTAGATAGAAAATAAAAAACATAGGGATTGATGCTAATTATATCAAAATGTATATTGATTATATAATAAATGTTTATTAATATAGGAATCATAGTTTATTGTGATAGTGGGGATAAAAAGTTTAGGATGGGGCCTAAAGGTGGGATTTAAGGGATTATAAATGACTTAAGAACTAGTTACTAATTATCTAACTAGACTAAGGAAAGTAAATTGAATTTAAACAAACAATATAAGAATTAGAATATATTAAAAAGAATAATATACTTACCTCTGAAGCATTTCCCATACTATAGAGAATTACCATGTTGATGTATATGATTTTAAACTTTGAATGAGTGTGGATGAACTAAGATAGATGTGATGTTCTTCTACAAGTGTTACAAGATAATTTATCTAGAATTATGTATGAATTTAGTATCCTCTATCTCGAGGATGATCTGGGTTAAATTATTATCAATCCTAACAAGATTGATGCTAATCATGGAGATCGATGTCAATCCCATCTAAGTTTACCTTGTTCATTCAAACATCTCCAATTAATGAGTTTAAACTTAGTCTATGTTGTTTTCAATGAGGTTAAATTGGTGAAATTTTGTTAAGATGTCAAAACAACCTACTTCTAATAAATTTGGGGAGATTTGACTAGATTTAGGGAAGTTTAATTAGTTACTTAGGTAAAAAGTAATTAAAGACTAATTATGTAATGTAATATGGTAATAGTCAAATGAAATTAACTAAGGTAAAAAAGGGTGGGGAAGAGTAAGATACATATATCAATACTAATAAAATAGTCTAAATTTGTAGTGTCTATGTTTTCCCCTTTTTGTTGAGAAGGTTGTGATAACATATCATGAGACAAAAACTAGTATGGATCCAATGATATAGGTCTATATGAGGAGGTATCCCCAAAAAAATTGAGAGCTAATAAAGGATGGTGAAGCAAGAATGGGTTTAAAAATGAGGTGGTAATGGAAAAGGTAGATAATAAATGATCATCCAAGATATAAAGATACACATGAAGCTGAATGCTAAACTAACAAGATATAGGATATCCAAATAGGATGCCCCAATGTAAAAAAGTAATAGATTATCATAAATAAGAACATGTGGGCATGATTAAAGGAAGTAAATAGGGAAAAGAATAGGATAGTCTAAAAAAATCATCTAGTGTGCTTGATACATGTGTGTTACTTAGAGACATTTACTCCCAAGACAAGGTATACTTTCAAGATCTATAGGGGATAAACACTGAAATGAATTTAAACCTATTAAAGGTTGTGGGACCATTAAGGGGTCTATGTCCATAAGCAAATAATGTTAAGTAACAAATAATGAAATAGATTTAACAAAAGATAACTTAAGTGGCTTTGGGATAGGGCCATAAGGATACAAAAAAATTCAAGCAGTGAAAGGAATTATCTGAAATGGATAGAATTGATATCGATCTAACGAATTGATATCAATTCTATAGAATCAAAATCAATCACAAAATAATCAATGTCAATCCTAAAGGGATATAAATAGGACTCATAATATAGGGGAAGCTCATTTGTGAATTGATAATGTGTAATACAGAGCCAAAAAATTGACACATGTCTTCATGTTTGAGTGAAGTACATATGATAGAGGCTAGTAGGAGTGGTTGACCATAATGACTATCTCACAATATGGTAAGGACATTTTTTTGTATTATGTCTTGAATTTGAATTTTTTGGTATTTTGGATTTTTAGCTAATATTTTTATAAATTTTATATATTTTGTCATTCTTTTGCATTTCCTAAAGTTAGCAAGGGTCAACCTCGATCCATAGTGGATTGATATTTATTCCTCAAAGATCGATCATCAATCAAACAATGTGTGATGATTAGGTACTAATTAATGTCAATCTTGTAATGGTCAATACTAATTCTTAGGGTTAGAAAACTTAGAGTATAAGATTAGTGGATAGGAAACTAAAGAAACTTTGAGGGTTTATGGGATTACAAGTATACATACTATTGAGTAATAAAGATCAGGGGCCACCATTTCTGGAGTGGTTACAATAGGTGATGGGAGATGTGGATTTGGAGTATTTAGAGGTGGTAGAATTAGGGGGCTATGTCACTATAATCAAGTAAATAAATATTAGAGTCTACTTGTGGAATTATTAGAGTTATGGGATCCAACTATAAGGACCTTTTGGATACCTATCAGGAAGATGACCTTGAATTTAGAGGACATATATAGGATACTAAGATTGCTAGTGTAGGGGTAGAGATTATTCTAATGGATGAGAGGGGATGAGAAGTAGCACTAACATAGTTGTATGGAGATGATGTTGTAAATATTTTGTTTATAATGGGAGTATTTAGCTTTGAGGTGTTATATGATCAAGATTGAGACATGATATGAGTGATCACCATGATCTTGCTAGTTATCTCCTATTATGCATTACCTAATTTATGTGGAGGGAGGTTCATATGGATCTTTATAAGTGTACTAGTAGACATGTGGGAGCATAAAATAGTATTTTTTTGGGCTTCTACACTACTAGCACATATATACAAAGAGTTATGGGGATGGGGAACATAGTGGAACTTTGGCCTAGATTTGACCTTTGTTCTATAGTGTTGGGATTACAATTACATATGAGTAGTTCATCCATCAAGGATATCATGGATGGGATGACACTAATTTACATTTAGTGTGGGATTTATATAATGGAGAGATGACTTTGACCATCCACATGAAGATGGGAGAGTACATTGATTAGACTAATATAGATAGGTTTTAGAGGAGATAAAGGAGGAGAAGGTGGTATGGATGCCATATGTTAGATTTATAGCATGATCTAGGAAGGAGAGGGATTTGATGGTAGGGTAGTAATCAATGTGGCTATGAGAGAGATACATAGATCATGTGGATTTATTCTAGTTTAGGAACATTTAGTGATAGTTTGGGATACTTTAGGATATACCTGGGGCACCATAGGTATATAAAAGAGATGAATTTGAGGGAGAGCTACTAGATCTATAGGTGAAAGATATTGAGAATTTGGTAGAGGAAGAGATATAAGGAGTGGAGGTAGATGATGTTAGGGGTACAAAGACATATTTATTATGGTTGATGGAATAGCTTAGAGGAGGACAAGAGAGAGTGGTGTGGTTGAGATGAGAGATAGGAGATGTAGAGATGGGATATGTAGAGATGGTAGATGTAGAGGTGATAGGAGGATATGAGGAGGGAGAGACAAATTTATAGATAGTGATAGCAGAGAGGGATGTGGCACAAGTGTAATTATCTAGAGTTGAGTTTGAGCAGGATTGCTTATAAGCTATCTTAACTAATTTACAGGGGCTCATGATGTATTATAATGTAGTTGTGATGAGTCATGTTGGGTGCGAGATAGAGATTACAACCAGTGTGATATACTTCATGTATTAGTAGGGGATACATGAGGAATGGTGCCAAGATATACCATAGGGAGAGGGACAGAGGGTTGGAGGATGGGGCCTCTAAGTATAGTGAGCATGGATAGGTACAAATATGTGGTTGTATAACATAAATACCATGATCAAATAATTATTACAAAGCATTTGTTGGAAGTTATTATATATGCCACCTATATAGCCACATATGGTCATACTCTATGATGGACATAAACTATGATAACTAGTGTGTGAAGCATTCCATGAGGGACCTATGGGAGGGATGGAATAGGAGATGGAGGTGAGGATGGATGAATTGGATTAGGTGGAGTGAGAATCCACTTGAGTTATCTATAGTTCACCATGTAGCCATATTTACGGCTTATCATATAGATTGGCTTTGTACATATATTATATATCATGACATTCTTATGATGTATATTTGATCTTCTGTATATATTCATGTGTTTTATGTACCACACATTTGTTACATGATCTTGTCTTATTTGATTATGGATCCAAATTATCTAAGTTATGTTTAGATGGTTATTTGAGTTTATTTATGTGATATATCATTGTTTATATTGATTATATGGTGTTTACATGGAGTATGATTTTTAGATCATGTGATGTAGATTTAGATTATTATCTTGATTATGGATTTATACTAATGGATTTATCATGGATCATATATTTTACATTATGCATTAATTTTAAATCTTATGAATTTATGATGTTTATGGCTATGGATTTTATATTACAAAGATGGCATGTACATGTTTTTTTATTATACTAATTATATTATGTGGGATATCATAGATTGAATTTTACATCATGGTTGATTATGGATTCAGATTATTCTATGGGTTTTAAATATTTTTAAAAAATGGTAATATAATAACTTATCAAGGGTGTATGACTCATAACTTATCCAATGTTGACATAACTTACCCTAACCAATGTTATGCCTCCTTTTGCTTTCACACATGTGACCTTTTATCCAATGTTAACGAGAATCCTTAAAAATCTTATGTCAACTTAATTCATAATTAATTAGTTTGAAAAGGGGTCTTTTATGTTTGTATGGAAATGGATGACAAACTTAATTCTCTGAGAACACACATCTTGTTTTGTTTTTCCATGATTTTTAGGTTATCCTTAAGCTAATCCATAGATATATGTAGACTGATCAATATAGGAAGTCTATAAATTTATGAAAATTGATCAATACAGGAAGCATTTTTGGGATATAATTTTATTTTTATAGATCTTAAAATGGTTTTATTTTAATAGGAAATTAATGAATGTGGGAAGTTTCCTAAAACATAGGCATATATATATATATATATACACACACACACACATACATATACATATACATATACATATACATATACATATACATATACATATACATATACATATACATATACATATACATATGTATGTGTACACACACACACACATGCTAGTAGCTATCTTTTGAGGGATTAGTCTACAAATTTTCTCTTTTTATTGATTTTGATAACAACTATCCTTTGAGGGATTAATCTGCCACTTTGATATTTTCTTGATTTTGTATCGCAAATTAACATTTTTTCCATAGATTAGATTTAAGGAAACTTAGGGTGTTTTCATAAGCCACATAATAAGAGAATGCATTTTTTGTTTTGAATAAGCCTTTAAGGTAAACGACTTTTATCAAATAATGATTTGGAACTCCACCTTATTTTGAGTGGAAATAATCCATGAGAACATGCTATGAACAAAGCATGTATGTCCATATTTAAGGATAAAAGGGTATACTTATATAAATTTAGATGTTTTTCTATCATTGTTGGGTACATTTAAATATAAGGGATAGTATTTTAAGAGAAGTTATGCTGATTGGAGTTTTTAATAGGATTATTAATCATAAAAAGGACATAAATGCAAAACATTAGGAGGCTCACATTTTTGTTTCCTATGAAGGGAAGCCAATAAATATTCCCTAGATCCATATTTATGAATGATAATATAGGTTTAAATCCAATTCAAAGTAACCTTTCCTGATTTACTTCTTTCCATATTTGTGACATGTTGATTTTATTTAAGGACAAGGTCACTGATATTCAATTTTCATTCTTTTAAATGTTGATTATATGCATGTTTTATCCATTCTTGATGTACATGAAGGTGATCAAGAGTTGTGGTTCAATGCTCATCTAAAAATTCCATCTATCCTAATCATTCTTGATGATAATATTATTCATAAATGATATCCTTAAGAGAGATTGAAAGAAAAGGAATTTGTTTTTCTAGGGGGAGAACTTCTTTGGTGCCATAAAACCAAAAAAAAGGGTATCCCCCATAGGTGTTCGATTACTAATTTGATAAGCCCACAAAGCAAAATGTCTGTGAAGATGTCAATTCTTCCCAACTTCATTGATCATTTTAGTTAACATATTGGAAAGTTTTTATGAGACTCTTCAAATTTTCCATTGGCTTGAGGATAATAAGGAAATGAAAATCTTAGCTTAATGTTGAAGGAATCACACAAATTGTAGACTTTATTATTTTTAAAATATTCCCCATTATTTGTAATTATTTTATGTAGGACATGTAAATGACATATGATGTGGTGATTACTGAAATCAATGATCTTATATATCTTGGTTAAAATAAGGGGAACAAACTCTACCCATTTAATGAAATATTTAGTAGCAATAATGATAAAGCTATGTTATTGGGAAGATTTAAGATTAATCTTCCATATAAGTTCTAATACCCATTGAAAAAATAGCCAAAAGTCCTTGGATACCTATAATTCATGACTAAGGACATGGAATAATTTGGTGTGTTATTGTAATTTCACACATTTCTTGGAATACTCACAACAATCCTAATTCAAAGTGGGCCAATAATAACCTATTCACATAATCTTCTTGATAATAGTTAAACCACTAAAATGGCCACCACATATTCCATCATGTGTTTATTTGATTGTAATATTTGATTAAGAACTTTAGAAATAATGGAAGAGAATACCATCAAACCCCCACTCTAAAGTACACCCCCTAGTATTACATACTAAGTATCCCACTACTATAAATTATGTTTTGCATTTTTGGATAAATCTAAAAGAATGATACCTTTTAACAAATAATCAAATATTTGTGTGTAACACATATCCAAATGATTTTGCTTTATAATATGGACATAAGGAAGAATAATTTTGGTATAATTAGGTTTATTGACCTTGTGTATAAGGATAAACAATTTATATTCCTAAGAGGAAGATGGGATTAAGGAATCCAAGGAAGCCATGGTATCAACAAACTTATTGGTTGACTCAGGAGTGGTGTGGAGGACACAATGGTTAAGCATGGATAATAAATATTCTACTAACATTTTATACCTTTTTAGGATGTAATTATTATACTAATATATGCCAATTATTTGATTGACCACTAGTTGGGAGTCCCCAGATATACAGAGTAGCTTAACACCTAAAGCCAAATTTATTTGGAGACCTATAATTAATGCTTCATATTCTTCCATATTATTAGTATAGTAAAAATAAATCTTGAAAGATAGGGGTATAGGAATGCCTCTTGATGATATTATAATAATCCATACTCCCCCTCCACATTCACATTTATATTCATCAAATAACAATGTCATATGATAATCAAGATCTCCTTGGGATGTAGAGGCCATAAATTCATCAATAAATTCATAGCTAGATGGTAGATTACTAGAAATGGGTACCTCAACTAACTAATCAAAAATGATCTTCCCCTTAATCAACTTTTGGTTAAGGAATTTGAGATCAAACTTAGTGAGAAGCATTATCCATATTGCCCTTCATTGATTCTAATAGGGTTTTAAATGCATGAACTTAAGAGGATCACTATTGTTAATAACATAACTATTGTGATTAAGAAAATAGTGGAAAAGCTTAAAAGCCACCAATACTAAGGCCAAACATAGTTTTTAAATATGAATTTAATGAGTCTCATACTCAACCAATGTGTGACTTATATAATAAAATTATTTCTCTCTATGTTGTTTATCTTGATGGGTAAGCATGGCACTTAAAGCATGGTTTGTAACTAAGATATACAAGTAAAAAGGTTTGTCCTCCCTTGGAAGAATAAGGATAGGGGGAGATAAGAGATACTTATTATTAATATCAAATGCTACTTGACAATTTGAATCCCATACAAATTATGTGTCTTTCTTAAGAAGATGATGGAATGGTTGACATTAGCCAAATAATTATAAAATAAAGTGACAAATAGACTGCAATTTCTCTTGTAAAATATGAAGATAATTAAGTCTAGAGGGAGGTGGCATATAGATAATGCCCTTAATTTTAGAAGGACCAACCTCAATTCCCTAAATGGAAATAATAAAATTCAAAACATTTCTTGATAAAACATCAAAGACACACTTTTGGGGGTTAAGATGAACTAGATATCTGATTAAATGGGTGAAGATTTCATGAAGAATAGATAGGTGATCTTTACGATACCTAGATTTACCAAGGAGATCATCCACATAATCTTCAATAATTTTTTGAATTAAGTCATGGAAAATATATATCATGACATGCTGGTGAGTGGCTACTATGTTATTTAAACCAAAATGCATGAACCTATAACAAAAACTCCCCCATGGAGTAATAAAATAGGTTTTATGTTGATCTTTTGGGGTGATAAAGATATGATTATATCCAAAAAATCCATCCATGAGTGATGAAATTTTGTGTGTTATAGTGAGATCCATGATTTGGTCAATATTAGGAAGGGGAAAACCATATTTTGGACAAGAAATATTAAGATTGCAAAAGTTGATACAAAGGCACAGTTTCCCCATGGGATTTATGGTAGGTAATATGTTAGATACTCATTGAGGATAATTGATTAGTTGGATAAAGTTAACAAATAACAACTATTGTAATTCATCCTTGACAAGAAGCACTACAAAAGGATGATTTTTTTGAAGTTTTTACTTTACCAGTTTATCTTCAAGAATGGTAATGATGTTATGAATGAATATAATAGGATCTATTCTTGACATATAATTATAATACCAATCAAAGACTTGGATATTATTAACAATGAATGCCATGAAATCTTGGTGTTTCTAATAATCTAACGATTTGCTAACTTTGATATTTCATGGGACCTCTGGTATTCATATGTTAATATTAGTTGTAACCTCATTTCAGAGACTAGGATACTTAGATGGTATGATATTCTTCAGATATAAATCTCATTCCCCTAAATAAGTTAAAATAAAGTCATCATCTTGACACTCCATTACATGGACTGAGGAGGAATATTTATCTATTAAGTCAAGAAAATCTAGGGGAAGGAATAGGTGTTTTTCATTATTTTGATATGTTAGTGTTTATAATTGAATGGTGTTAATAATAATAAAAAAATGTAGCTGGGATGGAAATGGTAATGTTGGTTGTGTTGTCACTTGGATTTTCATCCTTTGAGGGATCATTGATATCTTAGGGAGAAAATAAAGCATATTTTCATGTTTGAGGATATTATCATGATAAAATACATACCATGAGGAAAGGATCTTAAAAATAGGATCATATACTATGTTTTAGATCCCCATGTCCACCTATAGGTGTATACTTCTTAGACTAGGCACCTATAACCAAGGGTCATTTTCTACATCATCTATAACAAGGGATTAGACATGTAATCATCAATGTTGGATAATAAGAGATGAATTAAAATGCCTCATGAGAGTCAAATATTATGTGAAATTTATCCAAATAAAAATATTTATATATAGGGTTTTCCTCATTCAAACACAGTTGGTTGTGTATGACTATACATGGACAATCAACAAAGTTATTATTTTTAAGGTTTGCATTGCAAGTACATGATATAAATAATAAAAAATGAGTGATTAATGTAAAACAACACCATAATAAAGTTTGGAGTACTAAATTCAAGGTCAAATTATGTAAAACCACCTACAAGGGTCACCCTTGAAAGAGAGATATAGAAGACACAGCTAGTCTATCATGTAAACCAAGTTAGGCAGGATGCAGATTGAGGTTGTGAGTATGAATGTTAGAAGGTATATAGGAATATTATACATATAGATGATAAGGATAACCATAATAATTGACTCTTAGAGAATGAAAAACCTATTCAATTTGATCACATAGTTCATATGGTTGAACATTATACACAATCTACCTTTTACATAGTTTATCTTAGGTTTTAAGGGAGTTAGAAGGTTAGATGACCTAGCTATGGGATCAAATTTGGTGATAAGGGTATCCATAACTTGGATAATCCTATAATACTTTCAAACTATCTAATTAAATATGGGAAGTACCTTATATCTAAGACACCCTCTATTTTGTCATAGATAGAAGGTACTTCCCCTTATGCATAAACTGGCAAGTTTGAGAAAGAGTGACAAAGGAATAAATGAGGAGCTATTTAGACCTTGAGGAGATATTTATAAATTTGGAAAACACTTGGACAATCATAATAGATCAAGAAGGAAAGTGTCAGATGTAATATGTGGTCTAAACCCATAAGAATTATAAAAGCCAAATGGAGAGTCACTTTCACATTTCACATGACATGAGAATTATAACCATATTAAATAATGTTTTTGGGGTCAAAAAAATGTGTTAAAGTTATTTGATGTAGGGGAAACCATGAGAAAGTCAATTTTTAGACTTTAGGACAACTCAAGCCTATTGGAATGGAGAAAAGAGCTCAATAATGCAAATTTGAATGCTCATATCTTCCTTAGCACCTTGCATGGAGATCTAAGGAGTTTATGGAAGTTTATTAATATATTTAACTATGATCTAGTGGAATTTATTTGTAGTTACAACATCAAATCTACATGAACAAAGATTAAGAGGGTAAAATAGGCCAAAACCCTTGTTAAGCCCTTGATAGTGACCAATTTGAGAAAATGGAGCAGTTAATGTAACCAAATACAATAATTTACCTAGAATAATGATTTTATGTTGTATTAAAATCTATAAGACTACTATACATGCTTTTAGACTATATATAATTGTATGGATGGAGTACAAAATAATGTATTTTTTACTATTTTGAGCATTATACAAGTTATAGGACTTTCAATAAATGCCAATCACTTGGAAGAGAAGCTTAAGACTTTATATAACTCCCCATGTTAATTTAATTCCTTATAAAAACTCCTAAGTACCTCAATAAGAGCTCTAATTTCATATAGTAAAAACTAACATAGTGAACATCATGGTGAGAAGTGTGAAAACTTCAAGACGATGTCTTTTTAATGTGTACCTAATGCCTCTAAAGCCATAGAATGTATTGAAAATGTCATACAATCCATTGTATGGATTTTAATGCAAAACTAAAACCAAATTTGAGGCCAAGTGTGAAAGGTGTGTGAAAGAAGAGTTATTTTCACTGTAGATGGTGATAACTCATTTTGGGAAGATTTCAGATGATCAAAACCACAACCAATGAATGGAGAGGCATGTTTTCAACCCTTATCCCTCATTAAAATTATTATACCTATCCCTAGTTAGTTTTGGGATGTTCAAACAAGGCTAAATCATGAAGGTATATTTTTGAGCTAGAATGAGAACTTCTACACCACATTTCAAGAGTTTCATGACTTGGGGTGACACTTTTGCTTCTAAACCTTGCATGGTTCATTTCACATATTATTATCATGAATATATAACTCCTTTTCTCAGCTTGAAAAGTGTCCTTGTGACCTTTAGACTTCTCTCCTCTCCTCTCTCTCTCTCTCTCTCTCTCTCTCTCTCTCTCTCTCTCTCTCTCTCTCTCTCTCTCTCTCTCTCTTAAGTTTTATAAAAACTAGCCATTTTGGCCTTTGTAAATTATGTTACACTTGAGTATGGTAAAGCCCTGCTTATTTGCATACCATGGATCAATAAATACTACTAATTTTTACCTCTTCCATGACTATTCATAGTGTTTTTGAATTATATTATTGATCTTGCTTAGTAATGAATCTTGTTTCCTTAGCATGTTGTCTCATTATCTCACATATTTTTAGTTAGAAATCTTCTTTTTGCAGGTCATGTGAAGTGTTTTATGATGTGTCAATGGTTGAGTGAGTTATTCTATTCACTAGTGATATTAAAGGCCTATTGTCTAGTCCTCATATCCTAAACATTTATCATAAACTTATAATGAAATATTGATGTGAGAAGATGCATGTTGAATAAGTGTATGTTTGGTTAGTCCCTTGTTCTCATGTGTAACATGTAGTTTCTTGGTAGTCATCATTCAATTTGGTGTATCACCTCCTTTAGGATAGTTTGATTTCAATTTTATCTCTCTCTTTTCCCTCACAAGCTTAGGTGTAGTAGTGATATACAAGTGGTACATCAAGGGAGATATACCTATTTAGAGATTCACCTTATTCTTAGGCTATCCATAGCCTAAAGGTTTTCAATTATGCCAATTTGATGAAGAGAGATGAGATGTCTCCTCAAAAGGTGAAAATCCAAGTGATAAAAGTTTTTCGAATGCCTCGTGGGTTTTATTGTCAAAAAATTTAAAGTGTTTTTGATGTTTTATATCAACACATCAACCTTTAGAGATATCTATCCAAGTATTAATGGGAACTATGAAGTTACATCAGATGGTCAATAGCCTAGGTTTTCTTTTGAAGATTATTGGTAATATTTTTATTTATTTTTTTGCTTCCCAATGAATTTTTAGAGCTAATTTTGGTGTTGAGTAATATTTTACACAAGTTGGTGATGTATATCAAGCTTATAGAATTATCCATCATCATTTTTAATATCATTAACATCTCCAATATGATTCTTACTAGCTCTAATATGATCCTTCTCAATATATTGCTCCTCTCAGTCCAACTAGTCTCTTCTCTAGTCAGTCCATTTCCACTTTTATGCAAACTCTTTTGGGTTATCAAAAGTACATGATAGAGTTTTATACACTAAGGAGACATGGTCAAGATGTTCCTATTAATTTCATTCATAATGTGAGAGATTCATTAGAGTTGATTAAAAGAGAGTGGTCACCTATTGAGAGAACCAATTGTCAAAGGTTTACATGTGAGATGCTAGATGTAGGTGGCTTGATTATATCTTTGGAAGATAGGCTAATAATTCATGAGGATTATCCTCAATAAGTCTATTAGCATTCATATCCACCTCCTCAATATTTCTATCAATCCTACATGATTCATACTCATGATCCCAACAAATCTTATCAAAGTCATATTTTTACCAATCAATTGGAATAGAGAGTTGGAAAGATAAGCCTTGTTTTTAAAGCAAATCTTGATAGGTATATTGAGTTGGATAATAATTAGATACTGTAGTCCATATAATCAATAAATGAAGTGGAATTATATCCCTCATTCCCCTCTCTCATTACATCCCTACCTCAAGAAGAGACCTATAGATATGAGATCCCAAGTTAGAGACAAGGTGGAGAATCCAATCTTAAGGAGATACCAAGCTTTTTGAACACTTCATCCATTCCTAAAATTACATCACTACCTCAAGAAGAGACTCCTAATACTAACATCCTAGGCTAGAATAAGGTAGTGGAATTTTGGGGAAAGAAAGAGGATAAAATCCTTGATAATGAGTATGATGTTAAAACAGAGCTTGATTTTAAGAAAACCCCTACCACCCTTCCTAAAGAGACGTATTATCTTCCATTTAATCCCTATTATACTCCTTATCCTCATGATTATTACTATAAAATTAAAGAGAGAATTTTTGAAAAGAACCTAGACAAGCAAATTTAAGAGTCAGAGTCAAGGATGAAATTGCTAAGTCAAGGTGTGATGGAAGTTTTAGACCCAAAAGAAGATCCTATGCCTAAGCACACCCCATATAACCTAACTCAATAAAGTGTTAAAGATAAATAATATTTTAATGAAGTGATTTTCAAATGAAAGGAATAACACCAAGATATTTTATCCCAAGGTATGCCTTTCCTTCCTCAAGAACTCCAAAAATATGATGTTAAGTTATATGTGCTACCTCCACCAACTAGTTCATCTTGTCTTCACCCCATCACCCTTTACCTTTATAGACCTATGGTATGGGAGCCTAAATAGGAGTAGTTAGTTGATAAAATTTAGAAATCTTGATTGAATAAAACATAGATCCTTGGCAATCTCATTGGGCTAAGTCACATGATTTCAAGATGCCTAGTTTTGGCATCACCAAGAATGAGATTGAAGATATTACAGCCCTTGAGAACCAAAGTCATGTTATGATAGTTGAGATGAAACTTGATATCCCTCAAGAGGTCCTAAATACTGAAGAATAGGTAGTATATTGTGTTGAAACTTCTCATTGGGTTGATATAGAAGAATGTTTTCCTTTTTCCAAAGAAGAAGCAATCATCATTGGTTCTTCGATCACTATCCAAGAAATCATATATGAGAAAGAACAAGTTATCAATAAATATATAGATGACTTGTTTATAATCATTGGAGTAGTTTATAATACTCTTCAAGGAGGATATGATATAGTAAAGAATGGAGAAGGTAGCCATGGCACTCAAGTGAGTATAAAAAGAGGAAGCAACTTTTCAAATTTGTCCTTTAAAAAAGAATATGCATCCCATGATGACATGTTTGAGTTTGTAAAAATAGGTTATCACCCTATCAAATATTTGGGAGAAACACATCAGCTCTTGAAGGATGGAACAAGATCCTATTGGCTTCAATCTTCTAAGGAACAAGAAACTAGTCCTCTTGAAGCCATGCCTACTAAGAAGATGAAAGTTGATCATGAGATGAGGAGTGGGTAGAAATATGAGGTATGTGTACAAGGCCAAGAGGAATAATTATACATTGAAGACATATTTAAGGATGATCTACTTGAGAGTAGAGTAAGTGAAGTGCTAAAGAATAGGTCTGATCTATAAAGCATCCAATCTAAGGAGAAACATGATTGGCACTATGATTCATCTCATGAAGAAGGATATTCAAGAAAAATTCCTTTTGATCTTGGAAAGCAGGTATGCTTAGTTTCTAGTTGTGCATTTTTTTTTCTGATTTTCCTAAGTGTTTTGAGCACATGTGTGTCTTATTAGTGTGTTTGCTTTGTTTTGTGTGTGTCTTTTGTTTTGTGTGGTTGAGGTAGTCAATTGGTCTTGTCTTGATCAAATATTATTATCAATGGTCATATTCATCTTGTTGTGTTTAAAAATTTAGATGAATCCCTAGCCCATAGAAAGGATAAGGCTACTAATTTTTAGCATAGCAGACATGCTACCCCTATGAGTCACCAATTTATTAACCAAATTTGACCCCTACAGGTCAAATTGGGACCCCTATAGGTGAAAAATTAAACTTAGATGTTTATAGAGGGTATAATATTATGTCATATGGTGTATTATATGTTTTTTGATTTCATTTAATGCCTTAATAGCCTTGGTCATGATCTAATTAGTTACTATGTCATTTTGAGTCATTTAATAGGCTTTTGGGGATCATAAATGCAAGTGGCATGGTTTTCAAAGTGTCCAAGTATCTTATTTACATTTTAAACATCCAAGATGTCAGATTACATTTCAAGAATGTTAGTCACATTTTAAAATTTCAGGTTATCTAACTAAAGATCAAGAAATCAAGGGAAAAGGAGGAGTTTGGCATGTGTATGGCCCATGGGAGAAAGTGACACATGGGAGAAGGTGACACATGGGAGAAAGTGAAACATGGGATAAGGTCATGTAACATATATTCGTAATCCTCAAGCTCAATTAATTTTTTTAAATTGTCTAAAATTTCCAAATTGAGCTAAAGCCATTCTACTTCTTTGCCCTTTTAGACACATAGAAGTGGTCAATAGGTTTATACTTGGTATTAATAGTTGGAGAAGTTTTTAAAAAATGATTTTGGGAGGTGAAATTAAACTTATATAGATGAATTTTAATTAAAATATTTCTATTATTGTTCAACTTTGCTTTATGAATCACCCCTAACAAGTTGACTATGTTTTTATGCTTGCCAATCTATGCACCCTATAGGTTTTTCTCTTATTTAGATGATTCTATACAATCCAATTGTTGAGATTGATTACAAATGATTTTTAATAAATTTTATAATTTAACCTATGCTTTTTTTCATGTTTAAATTTGTTTGGATAAGCCAATTAACTCAGATTGTAATTGAATGCGCCATTCTATGTTACATACAATTTTCACCTCTTTCAAGATTCTCATGCTTTAGCAATGATTATATAGGGTGAAAATAAGTTAATTATTATGTTTCAAATTTTATATTTATTTAATTTAATTTCAATTTCATTCTCCAAAGTAGTATTCTATAAGATGTAGTCATATAGAGCCATATAGTCAATTGGCTCAAAAGTTGTCATATACAGTCAACTAGGTGAACTGTGCAAAGCTATGAAACACATTCATGGAGAATTAATTATGGTTTCAAGGTTTTTAGCATAATTTTTTAATTTGAAAAAACAATTAGACCTTTTAAAGAGTGATCAAAGGACTGTGGCTATCAAATATAACAATTCCACATAGTTTCCTACCATTAACATGCACCTATAGGTGCCCTCATAGGACTAATCACGTTGAGAAGGAGTTTTTGAGATGGGAAAGGTTTTTATAATATAAGGAGTCTATTTTAATCTTTTAGGAATCTCAAATATCAATTTAAGGTCTGAAAATTATATCCACTATCCATTCTCATACTTACTACTTATACTTTGAAAATGACCACCTAAAAATGGTACCACAAAGAGCCAATACTTGTATGGAAGGGCTGAAACAAGCGGTTTAATCCTCATTAGGGTATTAGTACATTGAAAATACCATGGTATACCTTTTAAAATGTTTTTTTTGTGAGAAAACTATGAAGAACCCTTAAAAAGCATAGATTGTAGATTAAGGGACATTATCCCTAAAATAGGCAAAATAGAACCCTCTATCATTTTGTTAATATATTATAACATGGATATCAATAGTTTTGAAGGATATTAATTATAAAAAATCTTAGTATCCATGAAGGATAAGATATTTTAAAAAGAGAGAGTCAATAATATCAATGGAAGATGATTGTTGGGGCCTCAAAGTTGCCCATTTAAGCACTAAATTTCTCCATTATCATCTACAAGTTTTGAACCTTAGAGTGATCATTGATATCTTCAGGAAAAAAAGAATATTCTCATGTTTTATGGATATTATCAAGATAAAACACATACCATGTGGAAAATTATCTTCAAAATAGGTTCATATTTTTTGTAGATCCCCATATCCACCTACATCTTTTTACTTCTTGAACTATGCACCTACAACCAAGGGTCATTTTCTACATCATCTATAGCAAGGGTTTAGACATGGAATAATCAATGTTGGATGATGGGATATGAATTAAAATTCTTCATGAGAGTCAAAATTTATGTGAAATATCTCCCAATAAAATTCTTCATATATAGGGTTTTCCTCATTCAAACATAGTTGGTTGTGTATGACTATAAAGGGATAGTGAGCAAAGTTAGTATTCTTGAGTTTGGCATTGTAGGTACATGATTTGAATATAAAAAATGAGTTATTTATGGAAAATAAAACCCAAATAAGTTTTTTATCACTAAATTCAAAGTCAAATTATGCAAAACCACATACAAGGGTCACCCTTGAAGGAAAGATATAGAAGACAGTGAATCTGTCATGCAAACACAGTTGGGTAGGATGGGGATTGAGGTTATGAGTATGAATGTTAAAAGGTATTTAAGAATATTGGAAATATATATTATAAGGATAACCATCATAATATAATATTATATCATAAAAATCTTGTATAAGCATATCACATAGTTCATATGGTTGAACATTATACATGGTCCACTTTTTACATAGGTTGTTTTAGGTTTTAAGGGAGTTGGAAGGTTAGATGACCTAGTTAGGGGATAAAATTTGGTATATAGGGAATATATCACTTTGATAACCATATAAAAATTTAAAAATATATAATTAAATAGGGGAAGTACCATCTAATTTATCTCAGATAGAGGGTACTTCCCTTTATGCATAAACTAGCAGGTTTGAGAAAGAGTCACAAAGGAATAAACTAGGAGATGTTTGGACCTTGAGAAGAGATTTTTAAATATAAAAAACACATATATAATCATAAGAGACAAAAAAATAAATATTGAAATATAATATCTGGTCCAAACCCACAAGAGTTATAGTTAGGCCTAGTAGGCAGGGGTTAGGCCTATAAGCCAAATGGAGAGTCACTTTCACTTTTCACATGAGGTGAGAATTATAATATATTAAATAATGTTTTTTGAGTCACATTAGATGTTTTAAATATATTTTTATGTATGGTAAACCATGAGAAAGTCAATTTTTGGGCTTTAGGACAACTCAGGTCTGTTGGAATGGAGAAAAGAGCTCGATAGGGCAAATTTGAATGCTCATATCTTCCTTGGCACATTGAATAAAGATATAAGGATTATGGGGAAGCTTATGAAGATATTGAAATATGTTATATTTAAATTTATTTGTAGTTCTAATGTCAAATTTACATAAACAAAGATTAAGAGGGTAAAATATGCCGAAGCCCTTACTAAACCCTTATTAGTGACTAGCTTAAGAAATTGGAGTAGTTAGTGCACCCAAATGGAATATTTTACCTATAATTATTATTTTATGATGTATGTAACTCTCTCATACTACTCCCTATGATTTTGGATTGTATGAAATTGTATGGATGGAGTACAAAATATGTTTTTTGACCATTTTATGAATTATGTAGGTTATAGAAGGTTTCAAGAGATGAAAATCACATGGAAGGGAATATTAAGACTTAATATTAATGAAAATTTAAATTTCATTCCTAAAAAAAAATCCTAAGTTCCTTAATAAGAGATCTCATTTGAACCATTCAAAACTGGCATAGTGAACATGATGGTGAGAAGTGTGAGAATTTTAAGAGGATGTATTTTTAAGTATACCAAATGATTATAAGGACATAAAATGTATTTAAAAATTTCATCTAATCCCTTATATGTATTTTCATTGGAAATTGAAACCAAATTCGAGGCCAAGTGTGTAAGGTATGTGAAAGAAGAGTTACTTTGACTACAGAGGGTGATAACTCATTTTGGGAAGATTTTAGATAATTAGAACTACAAACAATGCATGAGAGGCATGTTTGAAACCATTTTCACTCATTATAATCACTATACCTATCCATATATTTATTTTTGGGATGTTTAAATAGGGATAAATAATGAAGGTAGTTTTTAAAGCCAAAATGAGAACTTTTACACCACATTTCAAGAGTTTCATGTCTTGGGGTGACACTTGTAATTCTTCAACTTGCATGGTTTGTTTCACATATTATTCTCATGAATATTTCACTCATTTTATTAGTTTTAAAATTGTCCTTGTGAACCTTTTACTTCTCTCCTCTCCTCTCTCTCAAGTTCTATAAGAACTAACCATTTTGGCCTTTGTAAATTATGCTCCACCTAAGTATGGAAAATCCCTACTCATTTGCATACCATAGTTCAATAAATATTACTAATTTTTACCCCTTCCATGAATATTCATAGTGTTTTTTAATTTTGATGATTGATCTTGCTTAGTGGTGACTCTTGTTTCCTTATCATGTTGTCTTATTATCTCACCTATTTGTAGTTGGAAAGCTTCTTCTTTCAGGTCATGTGAAGTGTTTTATGATGTGCCAATGGTTTAGTGAGTGAGTCTATTCACTAGTGCCATTAAAGGTCTCTTCTCTAGTCCTCCTAGCCTAAACCTTCATCACAACCTCATAATGAAATATTGATGTGAGAAGATGTAGATTAGAGAAGTATATGTTTGGTTAGTCCCTTGTTCTCATGTGTAACATGTAACTAGTTGGTAGTCATCATTAATTTTGGTGTATCACCTCCTTTAGGATAGTTTGATTTTATTTTTATCTCTCCCTTTTCCCTTATAATCTTAGGTGTAGTAGAGTTATATAAGTGGAACATCAAGGGAGCTATCCCTATCTAAAGATTCACCTCATTCTTAGGCTACCCACATCCTAGAGGTGTTTCAATTGTGCCACTTGGATGAGGAGAGTTGAGACATATACTCAAATGGTGAAAATACAAGTGAAATATCTTGATGTGGGAGAAATTATTGGAGATGATGGTGATTCATTATCCATATTCATAGGGATATGAGACATTAAATCACTATCATTATTAGCTTCAAGAGTTTTCTTAAAATTGAGGATATGTTTTTCATGCAGTTTTCTAAGGTCATTTATCATAACCTCATGAGGTCCTTATTCATAACGTCCTAAGATAAAGAATTTCTAAGAAAATAATTGTGAATAGGTTCATGCAAAGTGTGGTTTGTAAAAAAAGTAAAATTTAGATGTGAATGGTTTGGTATGTGTTTGAGTTACCCCATATAAAGGGGATTGATTGATTATTTCATAGATTAAATGTGTTTAGAGGTGAGGTGGAATGAATGGGATAATATATCCTAGGTTAGGTTTATAATCACACTATTGGTTAAGGCATCCATATTCCTGAGGGGTTGATAAGGTGATAAGAGTTAACAACTAATAATCCCCTACAAAAAGTTATTGGAATACCAAATAAAAGGAGTTTTCATTAGGGATGCATGATAAGGGTATTGTATAACTAGCTGATGTTTAACCCAAAAATAATTAACTCAATTTATTTGGGGGGATCAAGACATAATTAGGCTAATAAGTCAAGTTGCACATTTTTAACATATGTGGGTCTATTGGGACAACATGAATCTTATCTTCATGTTCAAATATTAGGCATCGATGTAAATTTAAGGGGACATAATACATAGTGCATATCCATGGACATCTTAGTATGATGTTATATTTAAATTATCCCTCTATCACATAAAATAACTCTAGGAGTGTACATATATTGACTTGGATGGGGAGGATGACTATACCTAACATGGGGGCAACAATATCATTAAATGCTCATAAGATGCTAGGATATTGAGCCATAATATTTTTTTCTACTAGATCTACCTAAAATTATGTGAGGATATTATATTTATACTAGTTCCATTGTCAATCATATCTCTTTTAATTTGTGTTTGATTAAACTAGGTAGTGATTAAATAATGGTGGGCCCTGATCATCAAGTTGTAATGCATATATTTAAAAATCATGAAATTTGATATATGGCAACTTTTGTAAGGATCCAATGAAGGATGAAAGAGGCTAAAGTTCATCTAACTATACTTGGGTGGCCTATAAGGCCTAGGTCATTTCTTTATAATGTCGAATAAAATTGGATAAGTTCATATAAAGACATTTTGATGGGAAGTTGGTGGAGTTTATTTAGATATAATATATATATCAAATTCAATGGATTATTATTATGTGCTTTCCCTAGAATAAAAACCATAGTTTTTTAAATAGGTAGTGTCTGATTGTCTATAGTATAAGTATGGGATTTTATAATAGACACCTTGGTTTTATTAGGATTTAGGGTTTTGTGACCCTGTGTTTGGGACCAATTCACTATGTGCATGAAATATATTTGAAAAAATTATTGGTTGGTTATGTTTCTAGAATCATCTGATCCTAGATGGTCTAAGAGTGGTTGATAATGAGTTTCATCAAATGTTTCATGTTCCCTTTTTGAAGCTCATTCTAACCCTATCGATAATGTACTAGTTCTTGAGTTGGTCATGACTCTATTAATTTGATTATGATGATAATTAGGACCAGATTATTCCTATAAAAGATCATCATTTGTTAAAAAATCATGGACTATAGCTTTGAGAGAATTACAACTTTTAGTATCATGCCCCATTGTTCGATGGTAAGTGCATTTCTTATTTTCCTAATGCCATGCTGATTTTTGAGTATGGGGGTTAATTGGATTTATAGGTGGTAGTGTGATAAGGGAGGTTCAAAGGAGTTGATCAAGGATATTGGAATAAAACCCCAATAATGGATCTTGGTTAGGATTTTTTACCTTTCAAGGCATTGTCATGGGGGATATATTCATTTTCATGTCTTGGTTTCTTATATTATTGTTCAAATATTTCCATTAGAGGGTAATTTCAATTTGAAATAAGCCCTTATACCAATATTACAATGGTAATAATGATTTAAGGGATTATGTATTGGCATTATTATTGTGGGAAGATCCTTTTGTACTCATGTATGTTTCTTAGAGGAGGATTCCATAATGGTAACCTTTCACTTTATAGAAGGATAAGGTCCCATTATGGATACTTCAGTTTGAATTGGTGGTAGAACCATTTTTACTATTCAAGATTGGTCAAAATTAGTAAGGATATTCTCTTTAGGGAGCTCAATTTTTATCATTATATGTTGTAGGGATTTACCTTGTGACACCCTAAGGCGTTTGTTTCCACTTCCTAAAACATTTCCCCTAGTTTCCTTTTTTACAGGATTTGGTTCACCCTGAGTTTAAGGGAAGCTTATTTTGGATTTGATCAATGTACTGTAGTGGATATCTCAAGAGGGAGTGAGCTAGAGGGAGTGATTATGATACATAAAGGTTTTGTAGTCACTAAAGGAGTAATATGTGTATCTTCTAGGATATCCAAACAACTATCCTCCTTCAAAAATTTTCATCATTTATTTTTAATTGGTTACCTTGAATAGGATTAGGTAGTATTTCATTAGAAAGATCCCAAATAATGAGATCAAGAAAACTTGAGTGAATATTAGAAACATACCTAACCAGTTTAGATGGTTTAAAACTATCTCTTGTAAGGAAATATAAGATCCTTATTTTTTTGGAAGGTGATTAAAAATCATTATCAACTTATTTAGATAAAATTTGACCATGGATTATTCTTATTACATGGGTCTCAAGATCTAAGGTGATTATAAGTTTGCTTTTCTAGAATTAGATGTATAGATATGGTTAGGGAATGGTTGCCTACAGATATTGATGGATTGAATAAGAGTATTAAGATTATCTAACTATAATTTTGCTTAGTTGATAAGGTTATGAGCTAAAACTTGTAAGTACCTACACCTATTGACATTATTACCAAGTACATGATGATAAGTCCATAAATCATTTTATTTATACCAACTAGTCTTGGTGAGAGAATCATCAATGGGTCTAACAAGAGGAAGCTTGATAGTGAGATATTTTAGGAGCTTATCTAAAACAAAAGCATATAACTCACCTAAGGGTTTGTATTATCAAGGGGCAAATTGTGTTAGGGGTTTTTATGGTTGCATTTATGGGGTATAGGGTTTGGATTGGTTCTTTATTTATGAAGGCACCCATTTTAAGATAACAACATTTATTATGCTTTTAGTTTTGGAATTGTTGGTCCCTTTGGAGGGGTCTAGTTTGAAGTTCTTATTATGTAACTTATTTTTTCCTTCCTCTAAGGCTTAGATTTAAAGTTTATGGGATTTGGTAAAGGCTTCATCGAAAGCCTTAAATGATTGAACTTGTAGTGTTAATGAGATGTGATTATTGCATGATCTCAAAAATAACTTGATTAGTTTAGGCTAAGGAAGATATAAGGTTAATTTATTTATAATACTTAACCACTTAGTTAAAAAATTGATAATGAATTCATCATCAAATTATATAATAGATACAAGTTGGTTATGGTTATTTTCCTTACGATATTAATGGAAAAGTGTTCTAAGAAGGTTTGGGTCAATTTACCAAAAGAAAACAAGGAGTGACGAGGGATAGAGCTGTACCAATTTAAATTTGGTCCATCTAATGACATGGTAAATTCCCTTAAGAGAATAACGTCATTATGAGATATAAGGTAACAAACATGTCTAAATATTGTAAGGTGTTGTTAGGGATCTTCCTTGTTTTGAATTTTAATAAATTTTAGAAGTTCCCACTATGATGGATATGACATAATTGGGATGGTAGGATTAATAGGCTCATTTAAAATTTTCTCATACATGATCATATTTTTCTACTCGAAGATAGAGGCTTCTATATTTTCCATCATATTCATAAGGATGCCCATGAGGTCAGGCTGGGTATTGTATTGAGGAATACCCCCTAAGACATTTTTTGTGGATGTTGATAGGTGGGGAATGGATTAGAAAAAGGTTGTGAAAGTGGATAAACAACATAAGTGGTCATGATAGGTTGGGATGCAACTAAATACTATGGGAATTGCAAGGGTATGTTTTATTATGGGGAAGAGTGAAGGTGACTGGACCTAAGGGCTTACAAGGGAGATAGATATTGAGTAGTCAAGGGGACATATTTTTAAATATTCTAAACTAAAGAACCATATTTTAAGGGTTGGGTTTGAGGATTCAAATCTATGCTTATTTAGATAGGTGGGAGAGTTGTAGGGATTGGCACTAAAAATTATGAGGTGAAGTAGTAGGTGTTGGTGTAAGTGTAAGATGAGGTGTAGTAACATTTTGTGCTTGGGTAATGGTTAGAGAAGGGTTGTTAAATACTAACGAAGGTGGATTATTCATAGGTTATGATACATTGGTATCAAAAATTGTTGGAGGTGGATTGTTGGAAGAGGAAACCATGACCTTAGTAAGAACTTCAAGTCCCTCTAGGGGCATGCCATATATAAAATTGAAAGATTAGGTTTGAAGGGAAAGAGGAATGCATATGACTCAAGTAATAAGATAATGGTAAAGGGAATATTGGATTAATATCCAATATACTAGTGAATTTTGGGTCTCTTTGTATATAAAATTAGGGAATGCCTTCCCTCATGGATTTAGGAGAGGTAGGAGGATTTGGTGTGTTATCCATGGATGAGGATGAGGTAGGAAATTTGGAATATTTTAGTGACTATTGTCATGTTAAAACCATGTATCACTAAAAAATAACTAAAGAATGAAATCAAAGATGTACAATATTCTTTGATTATCTCATTTTAGTGAAAGTAAACACACAAACTACTAAACATACTTAAAATATTTTTTATTTTCTAAGAAATTAAATTTAGAATGTGATGTGGGGGATGTGTTAATGAAGGTACTAAAAAATGGAATTATATAGATGGTTTCAGTTCTTGTTTAGGGATGGAAATATATATATATATATATATATATATATATATATATATATATATATATATATATATATATATATATATATATATATATATATATATGAAAATGTACGTTGAAACCTAATTTCATGTTGGAAGGAAGTACGTGACATGGAATTTGGGCCTAGCCCCTCACTTCACACACTGTAGTAATAAAGGTGTTGGGTGCTTAACCCTTATAATTTTTTGCTAGAATTTTTATACTCAGTTAGTACACCAAGTTAGTTTTCCCCTTGGTGATGAAATCCAAGTGGGTCCAGCTAGGTGGGAAAATGTTTTGGTACTTGTTATTAAGATTATCATGGTATGGTTTTTTCTAAGAAAGTATGACTATCACGATGTATTAATCTACCTAAATTAATCTATGTGGATTATATAAACAAGCAGGGGGATGAATGAAATTATTTTTAAATGTTTTTAAAAAGGAAAGTAAGATTTTTTTTATTTTTTCTTTTTTTTTGAATGAAAACACACAATCAAGAAAATACAAATAACAAATGATTTCATAATGAAAACACAACAATAATAATGAGACCTATGGTCCCATTGGACATGCCAAAATGTTTTAGTATATTTTTTATTCATCTTTTTTAATTAAAAAACTTAATAAAAAAACAATTGATATAGAGTTTTAAAGGGATACATGTGATGAAGGTTGCACATCATTTATCTAGGGAAGTGGGAACTCCTTTTTAGCTAGGAAGGATTACATGCACATAAAACAACTTGGATAAGGATTGATAAAAAAGATAGATAAATAGACTTACTAATGCAAGATTAGTTCTAGTAAGTGGTAAAATTACATAAAAGGTGTTGGAGGTTTGTAAATGATGTCTCCAAGGTGACCAAGGATGTTGATGAAGTGTCATGTGTGCTAGAATGATAATGACAAAGTGTGCTTCAATGTGCTTCAAATATTCTTGCATGGTTTTTAAGTGCTTGACTTGGATAGGTAATTGGTGGATGATATTGATGATATGGACATGTTATAGAGACCCTATGGGGTATTATGAGTGCTTGAAGTGCTTTTAAAAGTGAAAATAATTCATTAGAGTAGTCATATGAGTGTCTAGGTTCAATTAGTCAGCTTGATAGATAACGTTGATTAAGTAATTTGATGACATCATATTTCACACATGTGAAATTTTCAAGAGTAGTTTGATACATGGATATATTTATCTATGAGAGGTGATCATGTGGTTCAAATTTTAGGTTTGAACATTGATTTTAGCAAAAGTTATAATAGTGCAAAGTTGGCTTCTCAAGTAGAGTTCACTAAGTTCCCATAGCCAAATTTTTGATATCGAAGATATATGGTGAACCTTTAATCAAGTGATGAAGATCTATGGTGATCAATTAATTTGACCAAATAAGGATATAATGAAGTGTGTCATCTTATCAGATAGAGATCAATAGTGCATGTGAATTTAATTTGTTAAAGGTTTCTAAAATCACACATGCTAGTGATATGTGTCACAATCATGGAGTTTAAGTAGTAGATCAATGGCATGTGGGTGTTTATGTAGATGGAGATTGACAGTGTGGTTTGAGTAAAATAGTTAATGCATAGTAGGTATATAAGGCTACCAAGTGGCTTGATCTCAAAAGCAAGGATTTAAGATCAATGGTGAGCAATGTAAGGTAAATGTTAGGATACTCCCAAGGAGATTGATATATAATTTCTATTAAATATATGTGAGGACATGAGATGAATACACATGTTCGTAGATGATTTTTCATTGACCAGTGATAGTTGGCATTTGAATTAATAAAGGGAATAATCAATCTATAGTGTTTGGGCTATATCATTTGATCCAAGATGAATTCCATGGTGGTGTAAAAGGAAAAATTGAAGAGGAATTTAGGGTGAATCCATATAATCTAGTTAAAATATTTGAATGTTCATACATTCAAATATATTTATCTCCAAAGTTGACTATATGTTTGACCATGTTTTGCAAGTGACCTGATAAGGATAATTAGTTTATTATTGATGGTATTTATATGTTTTAAGATTAGATAACTATTGAAGAGTGTTATATAATATATAAGGAGCATTTATGTTGATTATGGATGTTTGACCTATCTATATTTAGTGTGAACAATTTATTATAAGTTGATTATGTTTGTTGAATCCATTGACAAATTGAGTGATCACTTTACAAAAATGAGTTGGAGGAGTTATAAGTACAATTTAATAATAAAATAACTATGGATTTATTATATAAGTATGAAAGGATTATGAGAAGGCATTGGTTTTCATATTTTTCCCTTCATTAATTATGGTGAGTCAAAATAGCTTGATTGTATTGACTGTATATGCCTAGTCTAAGTGGTCATTTTGAGAGAGTTGATTTAAGTGCTTAGAGATTGTGTTGAAGTGTGTAAATCACATGGAGGTGTATAATTGGTCTTGAAGGGTCCATCATGTGATATAATCATATGAAAATGTGAAATATTTAAGTTTTTGCTTCAGAAGTTTGACACTATGTTTTGTATGAATGAAAGACTAAAGAGCAAGGAGACCTAATTGGTAGGTTCAAGGTGTGAGTTGGTGTTCTAGGTGGAATGGAATTATATTAGAGTAATAAAGGGTCTATTATAAACATGTTTGATATGTTATAAGTATTGTTTAAAATTGAAAGTAGTCCAAGAGGTTGCAAGAGTAATGTGTGGATGTTAAGGCCTAATGGAATATTTGAGTCTTAAGGACTATGGCCGATGTATGGAGTGGAGTGTCTCACTCATGTAACATGTATGAAAAAATATTTAAAATGTATAAAAATTATGGTAAGCATATTATCTGACCAAGATGGTTTATATGAGTGTATGGTATAAATAATAGGCATAATTAGCCTATTTGGAGTAGTGTTGAGAGTGTGTGGTGCTAAGCTAAGGAGAGGATGTTTGAAAGATAAGGTACATGTTATTTAGGACCAAAAGAGAGTGAATAGGATTAGTATTGTTTATATCATCAAATGTATTTAGGAAGACACACATTTCATTGGACCTAATGAGCATAGAAGAGGCAAATTGAGTGAGTAAGCCCTAGAGGTTGTTTGAGAGGTTGAGCAAGTGTGTAGATGCAAAAATAATTTCTGAAGAATATGAGAGGCATGTGGATAACTTGAAAGGTATACCAGAGTGTTGATTGAATTTATGACCTTGTGTTCATAATTTTAATGTTGAGTTTATAGGTTTTATGCATGAGAACAAGTGAAGGTGTGTAGATTGATCCAAAAGGTGGTTTTGGATGCCTTGCTTGTGTGTGAAGGTTTAAATCAGTGAAGAGGATTGAAAGAGGTTTTTTTGTAGGGTTTATCTATTATATTGAGAATTAATCAAAGTTTTGGAGTTGTTTATTTCATAGATGTTGTGTTGGTGTTCAACATATTAGGCAAGTTGGTACTTATCATCTTTAGGGGTTGGCGTTCCTTGTGAAGTGGGTACTTCAGTAAATTATCATTTTCTTAATAATATTATAGGAAAATTAGTCCATGTGTTTTAATATTTAGAGTGGGTTTTCTCCCCTAAGAGGGTTTCTCACATAAGATTTTGTGTTATCTCACTTATATTTCATATTCATTTTTATGAGTGGGTTATTTGCTTATTGATTGATTATGGTGTATGGCTAAGGGTTTGAAGGATTCAGGTTGAAGTATTGAAATATCTTGATTTAATGATTTACCTCCTCAGTGATTTTACCTCTAAAAATTGGTATCAGAGTAAGACCTTCTATATAACTTTAACCACTTGAAGGTAATCTTAGGTATAGTGACAAGTTCTCAAGGTTTATCTATTAAGAAATATCCATTGTTCACTAGATCCCATTATGTTTTATAGAGATCAAAAGTGAATATCTAAATCATGTCCTTGGGTTTAATACTTGGCAATCTATTTTATATGGTTGTTACATGTCACCTACTCCTTTAACTAGTGTTATAGATAAGAAGCTGAGTGAGAATAATTCCAATGTTATGAACACTATCATTTGTGGTCTTTTAGAGGATGAGTTCACCAAGTTAATCCATTTCAGGTCTACCAAGGAGATTTAGGACAAATTCTAGCTCATCTATGAAGGATATTTAAAATTAAATTTGGTCAAACTATAAACCTATCGAAGGCAATTTGAAAGTCTCAAAATGAAGGAAGAGGATACTATGGCTTCCTATCTTCTAACAGTTGATGAGGTAGTGAACATGATCAAATGCATGGGAAAGGTTATTAAATAAGGCACTATAGTACAAAAGGTATTAATGTCTCTCACTTTCAAATTTGATTCAATTTTTTTATTGTAGAAGAAAGTTATGATCTCACCAAAATGAAGATGGATGAATTGCATGGCATTTGTTTTCCTATGAGATGAGAGTTAATGAGGATAAACCACCAAATAAATAAGCAACTTTAAATGTAGAAAAGAAGCTAAAGAAGAAGCTCAAGGATGATGAGATTTTTGATATTGATGATGATGAACTAATATCTCTATTAACAAGAAAAATAGAAATAGGTTTAGGGAAGTTTAAGGGTAAACTTGCCTTCAAATGTTTCAATTATGGAGAAATAGGTCACTTTGCCAAAAAGTGTCCTCATAAACATAAGGGAAATGATAATGAATAACATGAAGAAGATCATGATAATGACAAGAAAAAATTTAGGTCTAACAAGATAAAGAATAGTTTCAAAAGGTACAATGGCCAAAAAATGTTTTATAAGGACAAGATGAGTCTCTTCACCAAGGGATATTGCAGCTCATATAATGAGAATGATCAAAGTGATTCTGAGAATGATCATGAAGATGATGGTCCTATTGAAGATGAATCTCTCTTCATGGTTGAAGAAGGTAGATACTCATATCAAGAATAATCTACATGGTTTGGAGGTGGTTGAGATGATACATATGATGAAGACAAGGTAAATTGTGATACTAATTTGATGAATGCCCTTAGAGATTTGAAAATTGAGAATAAGAAAACCAAGAAGTTGAAGTCTCAAATAAGGGATTATGAGGTGAAATCCAGTGTGTTTGAGGCAAGAATAGATGAAGACTCCAAAGAGTATAAAAATTTAGTTAATCTTCTCAATAATCAGTTAAAGACTATGAATGTAAAATTGAAGGCCAAAGAAGTTAAATGTTCATGGTATGTAACTAATATTGGTACTTTAAGAGATGAGTTGAAAAAGACTTCAAGTCAAATGAAGTCATTTATAAATTTTTAAAAGGGATAAATTGATCTAGATAACATTCTGAGTAGTCAAAACTATGCAAGTGATAGAACTAGTCTTAGATACATAGAATAACAAAAGAATACTACTCGCGATGACTTAAATAATTTTGTGAACAAGAACAATCAGACTTTGAAGATAAAAAATTAGTCAAGAAATGGAGTTCCTAACAAAAGGGAGACAAATCAAATTAGGAAACCAAATGTAATAAGGTATGCAAATTTTAATGTTTACTACTACAGTTGTAATCAATTTGGTCATAAGTCTAGAGAGTGTAGAAGACCTTATAGGAATGAATTTTCTTGGGATTATGAATGGAATCTTTAATCAAGTGTCGTGAGTCAAAGTGAGTGATATAGTTATCATGACATATGACACATTGCAAGATTTTGTCCTAATAAGGTAAGACAAGCTATGTTTTCATCAAAAAGAGTAGTTTGATACAATTGCCTAGGAATTGATCACATTTCTAAGTTCTACAAATAGAGGATATCAATTCAAGATAATTTATTTCAAGATTCTAGAGTGTAAGGTAGAAGGCAAGTTAAAATATGGAAACCAAAAGTGGAAAGTATATGCCATGATCAATCTACAGGTCCAAGTCAAATGTTTATCATGGTACAAGATGCTACACAAGTTAAAGAATGCCATGGGTACTCATTATATACTCATGTTGTGAATGAAGAAACTAATCTCAAAGAAAAGACCAAAGTGATAACTAAGGATAGTTCTAAGGTATGTATGGATCTAAGAGAACATCCTCATGTTATTGAGCAAGTTTCATGCAAAGAACATTAGTTGTCAATGCCCATTGATGAGGTTATTTATTTAGTTGAAAAGGTATGCCATGAATCTTTATTATCTCCATATGTTATCAATCCAATCTTAGAAGAAAAGGAAAATATTGTAGTGGATGAGCATGTTGCTTCTCTTAAGCCTAAAAATAAAAATAATAACTATCAATATCAGATCACCAAAGAAGAGAAGGAATATGAAGAGTTCTGGGCAACTCCTTTTTTTACATTGTTCTAGGACATTATGGGTTAGGGTGTCTCTATCTAGGCTTTAAAGAGACACTTTTCAGCAATAAGAAGCATGGTGGATGCTAGTTTAGTGTTTGGTTGATGTTGTAGGACAAGTAAGATATTATAAAAATGTGCTTGGCTAAAGGGGAGCAATGAGTTTTATGAATCTACTCTAAAGTGTTTTGATGGAATGATTCAGAAGATATACTCAAGCATAATGACCCTAAAGTCAAAATTTTAGTCAAATCTTTGAAAGATGATCTAGTTGGTCAAAGTGGTGGAGAATGAAGCTATGTGTGAAAGATTTACAGGTAATAAATTAATATCTCAAGTTATGTAATCAAGGATGGTAAGTTTTCAAAATATTTTATTACAAAGAAAGGTATGTTGATCATATTCTAATGTTCTCAATGTGTGTTTAGGGTTTTAGGTCTTGAAGATAAGAACTTGTCAATTTTTATTTCTTAAATCGATTAATCAAATGTTGAAAGACTAAAGACAAGGTTGATATAGAAGATGAAGAGAATGTGTTATCATATCTTTGATATCTGAAGAAGGTCTATGAGTTATGTAGATGATAAGATGTATATGTCATGGAGTTAAGGGGAGATAACTCAAATGTTTGAAAGGCTTGGAGAGATATGCATGATGTGAGGGGGAGCATATTTGTGATTTTCTAGTCATGGTAGAGATATGAATAAATATGCTATAGATGTGAACTCAAGCATGTTAATATGATGACTTGATCAAACTAAGTCAAGTGCTTCGATAATATATTGAATCCTCATGAATAAACAAATGGGGGATTTGTAAATGGTCAAGTCCTAAGATCGTAAGACTATGTAATAGAATCTGAGAGAGAAGGTATGGAAGAATTTATGTTATTTATTCATTATTGGAGATGGTTTGAAGATGCTAAAAAGGGTGCCTAAGCTTAGGTTACATAGAGGGAGTCCCTATTAATGTTTTCAAGGTAAGTTCATGTAGTTTTTGATGTTCATGTATGTTTTGTCTTCATAGAAGCTATGTATGATCAAATAAGAATGTAGTCAAGGAGCATGTTTGAGAAGTTAAAGGTAAGAAGAGGTGTGCATAATGTTAGGATGAATCAAGCCCACTTTATTGTTCCTTTCATATTATTGTTCCTTGAAGTCATTTTAGGTCTGTAAGATCATGAATCAAGCCCACTTTATCATTATGTCAAATGGAGATAAATTACTTGAGAGAGAGAAAGTCTAAGCATAAGTTTTGTATTGATGTTTGAAATCAATGAAAAAGGGGGATATTTTTGGATTTTTATCAATGATGTCTGCAAGGTGACCAGGGATGTTGATGACGTGTCGTGCTATAATGATAATGACAAAGTGTGCTTCAATGTGTTTTACTGATTCTTGAATGGTTATTCAGTGTTTGACTTAGATAGGTAATTTATGGATGATATTGATGTTATGTACATGTTTTAGAGACCCTATGGGGTGTTATGAATGATCTAAGTAATTATGGAAGTGAAAGGAATTCATTAGAGTAGTCATATGAGTGTCTAGGTTCAAGTAGTCATCTTGATAGTTAAAGCTAAGTAATCAATTTGATGATGTCATATTTCATATGCATGAAATTTTAAAGAGTATTTTGATACATGGATATATTCCCCTATGAGAGGTGATCATGTGGTTCAAATTTTAGGTATGGACATTGAGCGTAGAAAAAGTTATAATGGTACAAAGTTAACTTCTCAAATAAAGTTCACTAATTTCCCATACTTAGGAAAATTTGTGATATTGAAGATATATAGTGAGCATTTAATCGAGTGATTAACATCTATGAAAATCAATTAATCTAACTAGATAAGGATCTAACCGAGCATGTGATCTTTTTAGATAGAGATCAATGATTCACATGAAGTCAATTTGTTAAAGGTTACCAAGATTGCATGTACTAGTGACATGTGTCATAATCATAGAGTTTGAGTAGTATATCAATGACACATGGATTTTTTTTGTAGATGGAGATTGATGGTGTGATTTGAGTCAAATAGCTAATGCATAGAAGGCATTTGGGGCTACCAAGTAGCTTGATCTTGGAAGCAAGGATTTAAGATCAATCATTAGTGATACAAATACAAGACAAGGATACTTATGATTAGATTGATGGATCATGTTATTTAAGATGTGTGAGGATATGAGATGAAGACATGTGTCTGTAGATGATTTTGCATTAATTAGTGACCATTGGAATTTGAATTAATAAAGAGAATAACTAGTCTATAGTGTTTGAGATATATATATTGATCCAAGATGAATTTCATGGTGGTGTAAAAGGAAAATTTGAAGAGGACTTTAAGGCACATATATTAAATCTAGTTAAAATATTTGAATTTTCATACAGTCAAAGATATTGAGCTCTAAAATTAACTGTGTTTGATCATGTTTTATAAGTGACCCAAGAAGCATAATTAAGTTGTTCTTGAAGGTATTTTTATGTTTAGAGATGAAATAACTATTGAAGAGTGTTCTATAATATATGAAGACCATCTATGTGGATTATGGAGGTTTGACCAATCCATATTCAGTGTGAATAATTTCTTAGAAGTTGATTGTGTTTGTTGAATCCACTAGCAGATTAATTATTCACTTTACAAAAGTGAGTTTAAAGAGTTATGAGTAAAATTTAAGAGTAAAATGAGTATGAAGATGTTATATAAATATAAAAGGCTTATTATTGGTCATTTTTTAATCATATTTTTCCCTTAATCAATTATGGAGAGTCAAAATAGCTTGATTATATATGACTAGTCTGAGTGGTCATTCTAAGAGAGTTGATTTAAGTGCTTAGAGATTGTGTTGAAGTGTCTAAATAACAAGGAGGTGTAGTAGAGGTCTTGATGGTTCCACCCATGTGATCTATTCATATGGATATGTGAAATATTTGAGTTTTTAATTAAGAAGTTTGAGACTGTGTTTTTTATGTATGAAAGCCTAAAGAGAGAGGAGACCTAATTGGTAGGTTCAAGGTATGAGTTGGTGTTCTAGGTGGAATGGACTCATATAGGAGTAATAAAGGGGACATTGGAAACATTTTGATGTGTTCTAAGTATTGGTGAAAGCTGAAAGTAGTCTAAGAGGTTACAAGAGTAACATGTGGATGTTAAGGCCTAATGGATGATTTGAGTCTTAAGGATTATGGCTGACATATGGAGTGGAGTGTATCACCCATGTAATGTGTATAAATACCTATTTAAAAGGTATAAAAAGTATGGTAAGCATCTTGGCTGAGAAAGATGGGTTTGATGAGTGTATGGTATAGATACTAGGCATAATTTGCCTATTTAGAGTAGTGTTGAGAGTGAATGGTTCTAAGAAAAGTAGAGGACCTTTGAAAGAGATGGTACATATCATTTAGGACCAATAGAGAGTGAAGAGGACCAGTCATGTTTATCTAATCAAGTTGATGTAGGAAGACACAAAGTTCATTGGACCTAATGAGCCTAGAAGAGACAAATTGAGCTAGTAAGACCTAGAGATTGTTTGAGAGGCCACGCAAATGTGTAGATGAGAAAAACATTTGTGAAGACTGTGAGAGCCATGTCAATGTCTTGATAGGAAAATCAGAGTTTTTATTTCATTTATTAACTTTTTTTCATAATTATAATGTTGAATTTATAGGTTTTATGCATGAGAAGAAGTGAAGGTATGTAGATTGATCCAAAAGGTGGTTTTGGATGCCTTATTTGTATGTGAATGTTTGAATGCTTGAAGAGGATTGAAGGAAGTTGTTTTTCATGGTTTCTCCATTATATTGAGAAGTAATCAAAGTTTTGTATTTTTTCATTTCATATATGTTGTGTTGGTGCTCAATATCTTAGGCAAGTTGGTGCTTGTCATCTTTAGGGGTTGACGCTCCTTGAGAAGTGGGTGATTCACTAAAGTCTCATGTTTGTAATCATATTATAGGAAAATTATTACATGTTCTTTTAGGATGAAGAGTGGTTTTTATCCCCCAAGTGGGTTTCTCACATATATCTTATGTTATCTTGCTTATATTTCATGTTCATTATTATGTATGGGTTATTTGCTTCTTGATTACTTATAGTGTATGGATAAAGGTTTAAAGGATTTAGATTGAAGTTTTGAAATATCTTGATTCACTAATTCACACCCCCCCTCTCAATGATTTTACCTCTAACATAAGGATGTCAGTCCACTCTTTTAAAAAATTAAGAAAAAGATGCAATAATAGAAATTACAACAAATCATATGATAAGATGCAATACTAAAATGAAATGGATTGATCTACTACATAAATATTTTCAAAGCATTCATTATAATAAGATATAGCTGAATTATATTATTCCTATATTAATTATAATTGTTTAGTAACTACTTCTAGAGTAGGGGTAAAGAGAAATGCAAAAAGTCCTAACTCAGAGGAGATATCACTCTAATCTACAAATAACAGGTGAGGGACTACGGGTAATTCATGGATGGAAAACACATAAATTATAAAACTTAGAAATGTCATCTACAAACAAAGATTCATGATTTAAAGACCATCAATAACAAATTGGAATTAATTTGGACTATTAAACAAACTTTAAATTGTAGATAGAAAACATAAAACATAGGGATCAATGTTGATTATCTCAAAATTAGTATCAATTATATAATCAATGTCAATTTGTATAGGAATCATATTATATCCTAACAATGGGGATATAAAGATTAGGATGGGGCCTAAAGGTGTGCTTTAAGGGATTCTAAATGACTTAAGGATTATTTACTGATTATCTAACTAGACTAAGGGAAGTAAAAAAATGTGAACAAACAATGCAAGAATTAGAATATATTAAAAAGAGCTATATACTTAACTCTAAAATGCTTCCCCTATTGTAGAGACATATCACATTGATGAAAATGATATTAACCTTTGAATTAGTGTGAATGGACTGAGTAGGTGTGTCATTCTTCTGTAGGTGTTCCAAGATAATTTAACATTCTAGTGTATGAATTCAAAATCCTCCATCTCAAGGATGGTCTGGGTTTTAAATTGACATATATCCTAATAAGATCAATGAAAATCAGGGGGATTAGTGTTAATATAGTCTAAGTTTACCCTATTTATTCAAATAACTCTAATTCATGAGGCTAAAATTAGTCTAGGTTATTTTTAATGAGGTTCAGCTAGTGAAAGGTTGTTAAGAGGTTAAAACAACCTACTTCTAATAAATTTTGGGAGATTTGAATAGATTTAGGGAAGGTTAATTAGTTACCTACGTAAAAATTAATTAGTAAGACTAATTAAATTACATTACATAAGAACTCTAATTAATGAGGTTAAACTTAGTCTAGGTTGTTTTTAACAAGGTTCAACTAGTGAAAGGTTGTTAAGAGGTTAAAACAACCTACTTCTAATAAATTTTGGGATATTTGACTAGATTTAAGGAGGGTTAATTAGTTACCTAGCTAAAAAGTAATTAGTGAGACTAATTACATGATATAAGATGGTAATGGTAAAACTACATTAGCTAAGGTAAAAAAGTATGGGGAAAGGGTAAGACACATATATCAATACTAATATAATAGTGTAAATTTGTAGTGTCTATAAAAGCATAACAAAGGATCAACTTCATTTTATTTTTAAATAGATGTATGTTTCGATTCACTTAACATATAATGATTTTTTGTTAGATATTTTATTAAAGTAAAACCATGGATATGTTTCAAATTATAAACAAGGTAGGTTGGTATCCTATTTTTAATCTCGAGGAGTTTGTTAGTCATGTCAAATTTAATGACTCAACTTGAAAATTTTGTTTGTAAAAAAGTTTGAAATTGGTAAAAAATGAATGGTAGGAAGATTGGAGACACCACTAAGTTTGTCACCAAAGTAAATCTTAATGGGAATGTTTTCCACTATCATTATTATGATAAGCATGAAACATACCAAGCCAATTGGAAAGCATTCTTGCATTAAATGTAGCCATGAAACATGGTATATATAGTGTTTTGATTTATTTTGGTCATTTGCATCCTCTAAAAGATTTTTTTTGTATAAACCAATCTCTATTAATCATATTTGTGTATTTTTGTTGAAAGTATAATCACTTGTACCTTTTGATGAAGCTTTGGAATCCATTTGTGAGATGGTAGGCATCCTTTGTAATATTTATAGGATATATATTAAATCTCACATTGAGGTGTGGATTCATTTTATCTTTAGAATATAATATTTTTTATAGTTGAAATAAACATTGAAAGATATAGTGCGTGATTTTGTTTATCTATTAAAAATAAATGATAAAGTCAGAATAATAGATATGGGTTTCATCTACAAGTAGAATCCTCTAGATTTTATAAACTTGTATTAATTTTCTATTGCATTGCAAGATATTCATACATGTTTTGTCTCTTAGCCAAGTTTAGAATGTGGATGTTTTAAAAAATGACATGCATGCATATCTAATTCTACACACACACACACACACACACACACACACACACACACACACACACACACACATTCCCACATGTGTACCATGCACACACACACACACACACACACACACACACACACACACGCGCGCCGCCGCGCGCGCACACACACACACACCACATTATTTTTCATAGTTTTGATATGGTAGGTGTACACACACACTCAAACTCACTCTCTCTCTCTCTCACACACACACACACGCACGCACTCACGCACGCACGCACACACACACACACACACACGCCACGCGCGCGCGTGCGCACACACACACACACACATTATTTTTCATAGTTTTGATATGGTAGGTGTACACACACACTCAAACTCACTCTCTCTCTCTCTCACACACACACACACGCACGCACTCACGCACGCACGCACGTATGCACGCACACACACACACACACACACATTATTTTTCATAGTTTTGATATGGTAGGTGTCCCTAGTATTTGTGTTTTTTAGCAAATATTTACTCTCATTAGTTAGATTTTAACACATATTTTCACTGCGTAGTTTGATAATGTTTTACAATAAAACATGAAATGCATTTTAAATTTCATTTTTCTCATAAAAATAAACAATGATATATCTTTTGCATGTAGTTTTTATTTAGACATTAATATTATATATGTCTATTTGGGATTTTTTATGGGGTATTTGTTAAAAATTGTAATATGTTAACCCAATTATCTTATTCGGTCTACATATGTTTAATTATTCAAAGGAAGGTTGATTTTTTAAGGCTACAAATGAAATGGGTTTCAAGTTTTTCCATATAACTTGATTTGATATTTATGTTTGTGTATGATTTAGATGTATGAATAAGAAATAAAAAGAGTATTTTAAAACCATGCATTTTATTTCAAGTTTTATAGTGAATGGATTGGATTGTTGTTTGATTCATCTTCTAACACTCGATTTAATTTAAATTGCAATGAAGTTTTGAACTTTGGATGATATAAATATAGACATGTATGCATAAAAATAACATGAAAATGAGAATTTGAATATAATTATTTCAAAATAATCTTAGTTTAAATGTAGAAATAACACTTTCATGCATTATATATATTTTTTTGGTTTTTAGTTTAACATTACTTTGATGTAATGATCAATGATTGATGTAGAAAAAATAGGTCAACCATATAGAGGCCATAAATTTTGACTAATAGTTTCATTTAAACTCTTCCACATGTCAAAATGACCATCTCAAAAAAATTAATTCTGCTCTAAGTTGCTCTATTTGCTTAGATTTGATTTTGATATTTTTTAGACGCTGATTATTTGAGGGTCTGAAATTGGTTTTTAATGATTTTTTTTGAAATTTTCTAAATTTAGAAATTGTATATTTTTAGAACCAGTAGTAAAATTCAGTTAAATTTCATTCCATAGTCTAATTTTACTATTTATGTTATTTTGGAAAAAATTTAGAGCTGCACACATGTTTGCATGTGAAACTTACTATAAATAGTGGCTGCTAAAAATAGACATTGTTTTTAGGTTTTAGTTTTTTTTTCAAATTTTGCTTGCAGAATTTAATTTTCCAAGTTTAGGATTATTTAAGCATGGTTTGGGTTTGTAATTATTTCAAGCAATCAATATGCATCAATTTTGAGCGTTGGTTCAAGATCTTAGCCTATTGGTAATTTTCTTGTTCTTGTTAGTTTTCAAGATCATTAATGATGTAGATGATATTTTTAAAAAGATTGGAATGAAAATAGTTTATATATGCATGCATAGTTTTAATTTTTTTTTTACATGACATAAGCTGATATATTTTTTAAAAAAAGATTATAAAAGTTACAGAGATGTGTATTTTGTATGCATCGATTTATAGTAATTTTAAAATTTTTAAGTTAATTTAAAATTAAAATTAAAGTCTAGTAATAATGTTTTTTTAATTAATAAAAGATATTAAAATTCTTTGAGTTTTGCAAATATTGGTGAAAAAAGTGGCAGTTTCGTCCTACATAATTTGGTTCAATTTTGATGTTATCATTGAATAATTCAAATGTTTATTGTAAAAAGACTTTCAACATCATTATTCTATGCTATTTGGTCTCAAATTAGTTTCTTGATTTAATAGTAATTCATATATATTTTTCACACACAAATATAATACTCTACCGATACATGATTTTAAAAAATATTTGGTGCATTTAGATGTATTACATTATGATAATAATTCCATAATGGTTAGAACTCTCCAATAATGAGTAAAAATATATTATCCTATGTATGTTTCCATTTCATTATAAAGATAAGATGTCTAGTTGGAGTCATGGACATCACAATTTAGATGAAAATATTACATGAAAACCTTTGAT
>JARHVA010011184.1:0-84264 GCA_037957365.1 Torreya grandis | reverse complement strand
ATAATCTCAGTTTAATAAATTAATTCATTAGGATATATTCAAATAAAATATATTCAGTATGGTTTCCATGAATGTACTCAGTGAAATTCAAATTCCACTAGGGGAAATGAATAATTAGTTAATTGAATTTATGGAAAATTTGAATAATATGTTGCTATTTTTAGAAATGTGGTGAACACATTACAATAATTTGTATTACCAAAAGAGAATGATATTACTAATGCAAATAAAAGAGTTTATAAAGTTTAAATATATCTAGAGCAAGGAATAGGCCAAAATTTCTACTAACACTTCAGGTTCTTGAATGCCAATTATCACCCAAAAAAAATACTTCCTATTAAAATTTATAGGTTTGTCTTTTCTATTTTGGAAAAGTTATTTTTTCCCTTGTGTAATTTTGAAAATAGTGAAAAGTAAAATAGGACAAAATTTTAAATAAGAATAGTCATGTTGAATATAAAGAGTCAACTCATTCCTTATTATTTTTATAAATAGGATAAATGGAAATTATAAAAGGTATTTTTGATGTCCACAAGAATTTAATCTTGAAGAAAGGAGAAATAATTTTTTTGTTCAATCTTCAACCAAAAACCCAAGGAAATTCAAAACTTTGTGTCTTAATTTCTTTTATGAATATGTGTTTTTATTATGTTAATGCATATTTCATTATTCCAAGTAGTGATCATGTTTGATTTAAAGAATCATTTAATTTCCAATAAGCAATTTATTATCATGACATTGAATGAAATATGTGTTTTCTCCTTCATATGTGACTCTTCACCTTCTTTTTATATATTTTTTTCAGTTGAATGTTGCAAAACAAGACCCCTCATTTAATTTTTAAATAGTGTAAATATTCTTATCTTAGTTTTTTACTAATTTCAATAAATGGTAACTCCCATCATAATAGATGAGAGATTTTTTATCTCCTTATTTGTTGTGAAAATTCTATTTTCCATAATTACCAAATATTTCACTAGTAGTCTCAATGTGTGTGTGTGCATGCACACATGCATGCATATACCTATTCATGTTACTTACACTCCTCTTATTAACTCTTACAATGTTTCTCTATAGCATTTCATCCTTTACAAGTTAAGCTGGTCCATATTGAATAATCCATTTTTGATGTTATCCCTTACATGTGTAGGAACTTAATTTTAACCTCTTTTTTGTCTAAAATTCATTTAAAATGACTTTTCACAAATGCATGAAAGTTTAACCAGAAAAATTTATCCACACAACTACCATTTTAAACCAAAATCATAATGATACATCCCTAACTAAGGAAACAGATCATCTTTCATAATTTATATTTTTCAATGCAATTGAATTAAATTAGACATTTTCAATTGTCTTTATAGGCCAAATAAGTTAACACTTAATTGACAAAGAAACATTTCAAACTTTACCTTTCTTATAATTGAAAATTAATCACATTGATTAATTATCCTATCCATTCCTCTGATAGGAAATTTAATGGATTTGAAATAACCTATATTATTAAAATACAAAATTGAATTATGACCTCACATAGGTGATGTCATAGGGGATATTCAATGGAATGGATTCGAATGTGGGAAACGTGGTTTATGACATGGCCACTTAAACACACTCTTAAACCCCTTTTACACACTCAAGAGGAAAAATTATTACACTTTATTTCAATGTGCCTTTCATACTCAAAAATTCCCTAAATGGCATATCTTACACACTCAAAAAGTGTAATTATGGATTTGAGAATTGGTCCTCATCCCTCCATATTAATATTAGATGAATAGTCCATATTAGTTCATGGAATATGTAAATAGAATCCTCATACCTCTCATCTCATCAAGCTTCCTGATGTAAACTTACCCTATTACATTATTCTAAGAAGCTTCATGAACTATATATATATATATATATATATATATATATATATATATATATATCATGAAAATCTAAAGCCAAGGCTAAGTGTAGACAAGGAGAGGTGCTTCCTATTCAAGGATTCAATCATCTATGAAGACTTATACATCTACAAGCTAAGTTACACTATTTTAGACTAATTTTGAAATAGGAGGTAAAATTTTTGTTTTTATTTTTCCAATTTAGATTTCTTGGTTGTCAATCACACAACTCAACCTAGAAATTATGATTGAAAAGTTATGTCTTCAAGTTGTTTTAGATTTATTTCACTAACAATTGACTAACCTATCTTGGATTCCTAATCTACACCATGGAATTATGTTATTTTTTATATAAAACTTTGGAACCTGAAATTTCATCTTATCCATTACTAATTGGCTTTGTGGCTCCCAAGATTCCACTTTATGAATCAAAATGTGATATTGAATATCATTTGTGTGTTTTCCATACATCTTGCCTAGATTATGCAAACAATGATAAATTATTAACACATCTTTTTCAAAGAATTCTAAAAGAATATGCTCTTAAATGGTTCTATTATCTTCCTCTTCAATAAGTAAAAGATTTCAATCCTTTGGAAAATTAGTTTTTGACACACTTTTTTGATAGATTTCGCTAAGATCTCTAAATAACGACCACACGATAAATGTTGAATTCCTATAGAGGCAAAATAAGAGCTCTAAAAATAAGAAAATTACATAAAGTAAATGTTTGCATTAACGACTTTAGGAAAAAATAAAGTACATATAGGGTGAGATTAGGTCACCAAAAAGGTAAAAACCTAACTCACAATTATAACCTACTTAAAGATAAATGACCCCTAATGACTTAATTAACTAACCTAAGTATGCTAAAAAGACATGTAGGTAAAACCACTAGGTAGAAAAAATCTTACACTAACTCCCCCCCTAAAGCATAGCTTCAGTGGGTAGAATAATTGGGTCTTGACAATGAGGCTTGATGAGGTACCCAAGTACAATGCAACTCCCATAAACTGGGGTAAAGGAGAAAACCCATAAGAACAAAGCTCTTCCACAAAAAGAGAGCAAGGAAGGAAAGAGGGATAAAAATCCCCACTAAGGTATATAATTAACTATAGCCATTTGGTGTCCCCTAAATGAATGCTCTAATGTGACTATGAATCAAAAGTAGATGTAGTGAAGAGTGGATTACCCTAGAACAATGATTTTTTCTACCAAGTCCCTAATGGATCTTTAACCAAGGTATAATTCATATGAAAGGAACTATTCACATACTATGAGTTAGGTGGCCCAAATACTCTATGCCAAGATGGTGCAATAGAAGTAGAGGTGAAGAAGGTCTATATAATCCTATGTAACTATGGAATAGACTACCCAATGTTTGATGTGTCTTAGATTAGTAGACCATTACCCTATAATGTTGAAAGTATACTAGAGGTAGGTGGATCAAGAACTAACTCTTTAATATATGGAAGGTGATAAGGAGATGGTGGAGGTGTGTCCATTTTACTATTGTAGTCATCTACAGAAGATGAGTTGTCAATAATAGAAAGAAGCTCAAGCTCAAAAGTGTCAATAGGTATAGGTGAGTCTAAAGATGAATCTAAAGCATCTAAAAGAGATTCAAGAGCAAAGTGTGAGAAGCTATATATTTGAGTCTGATAATTGACCATTCCCACAACCAAAATAGAATCATTGTTCAACTCTTTGATGTATACTAAATCTAGAGTAAATTCAACTTACATACATGTACCAAGGTGAGTGATCTAGTATATTGATAGGAGATTAGTTGAGAATGAGGGCACACTTAGAACATTATTAAATGTTCTACCACTCACTTCAATATACCCTCTCCTAAGAACCTTTTTAGAATTGTTGTACTTAATTGTTTATAGGACATGTCACATGGTTCTAAGGAGTTGAACTCACTCATGTGATGTAAAGAACCAGAGTCAATGACCCATGTAGGAGGAGTTAAAGGCTTAAATACAACTAAGGATCTTCCATTATATTTCCCCTTGTTTTTATTTTTTTCTTTTTCTTTGCCAGATTCATTTACCTTAGTGGATTCGTGGGTTGATGAAGATGGTTTGATGGAATCTGGAACACCTATGTTATTCTAAATAAGAAGTCTATTAATATGGTCAATTTGTTTCTTCAAACATTTACTCTCATCATGCTTACCTAACTAATGACCATATTTTACCCAATCTTACCTCGGCTTATGACTAAAATAAGAGGTCTCATTATTTGATTTAGAGGTGGAAATATTTTCACCCTTCTCAACATTTTTCTTGCTTTGTTGTTAGAAGCCTTATCTTTCTTAGTGATCAATGCATGATATTTAGATGACTTAATTATGCCCATCTATATCAACTTATCTTTCTCCAAAATTAGGTCAGCAAAAAAGGTATCTAAAGAAGACATCTTCCATGTGGTGTTAAGAGCACTCTTAGTGGCATGAAAAGTGGACACATACAAAATATTTAGGACCTAGTTTAGAGAGTATTGAAAAAACAAGTTGTTCATATTTCTTGTCAATTCGACATGATTTCAAATATAATCTCAAAAGTTTGAAGTTGGTGAAAAATTCCTGAAGAGTGTCAAAGTCATTTGGGCTCAATTTAATGATCTCATTTTCCAACTTATGTCCTCTCATCACATCCTGCACTCCAACGAGCTTGGATAGTGTGGTCCACACTTTGGTAGGTGTTTTGGTAGATTCAATGTGAAAGAGTAGATCTGGGGAGATGGAAAGACACAGTAGTCCACAAACATTATCACAACAATTAAACCATTTGATTTTCTCTCTAGTATCAGTAGGTTCAGTCTTAGTGCCCATTATAATTTGATGTTAACCCTTAGATTGAAAGATAATTTCCACTCTATATTTCCATTCATGATAATTAAATGGTGTAATTAGAATTATTGAGAATGAATCCATAGTGCAGAAGTAAGTATTACTATAGTAAGTAAAGAAGTGATGCAAAAAAATAAAGACTAAATACACAACAAACACATAAGTACCCCCTTAGAACTATCAAGCAATGACCCCTAATGAATGTCTCAAATATAATCATGCTCATAAAAATGTCAGATTCAACTAAAAATGCATCTTAAGCAATAGGTACATAAGTACAAATAATAAGAGGAATGTCAGATACAACTAACAATGCATTCAAGAGTGTATAAAAAATGTGAAAAAATTTACAGCTATAGAAGGCCCAATGATAGGTCTAATGTATAGATCATAAAAAAAATCACTTTTGAAGAAAATGGCACTCAAAAAGGAGTTACCAATAAAAAGTTATGGCACTTACAAGTTCTTACTTCAACATATTCCTAGACACTTTCCAAAAATGGAAAGTTTTTTTTAGAGTCTATTTCTTCATTACCTTTCACCAAAAATTTGATGACTTCTAGAATGTCACATGCTTACTTACTTGGGGTTCTAAATAATTTCAACTTTGGGTTCTCAAACTAATTCAAATTATAAAAAGTTATAAGTAATTGACCCTAGAAAGCCTAATTACTTCTTCACAGTGTATTTTAGGTTCTTTGAGCTGCTCTACTTTGGAGTTTCAAACAACTAAAACTTATGAAACAAGTAATGAGTAATTGACCTTGGAAAACTCGAATGGGTCAAGTGAGTAATTAATTGGGGTTAAGAAACCTAATTACTTATAAGTTTTCACCTTGGAGAAACTTGATTACTTATAAGTAGAAGCACTCGAGAAACTTGATTTGGTCTATGAGAAAGTAGTCAAGTAGTTAGGGTTGAGAAACCTGATTACTTATAAGTTGTTTCCCTAGAGAAACCTAATTAATTCCAAGTAGAAGCACTTCAAAAGCTTGATTTGGTTGATGAGCAATTAGAATCACTTTGAAAAATTGATCTGGTCGATGAGTAAGTATAAGCACTTTAAAAATCTGATTTGGTCTATGGAGATTAAATTGGGGTTTGCAGGATAGATTACTTTAGTCGTATAAATGACAACCATATATAATAAATTGAATTTTTTGGAAAATATGTGAACTTTCTCAAAAAACTAAGAAAAAACCATTGTAGATTTCAAAAAACATACAAAATATATGGAAATAGATTTTTCATCAAAGGCCTTCTAACATGAGTTTTGAGGCAGTTTTTAGAAAATGCCTCCAAGGTCAAAAATGATGGTTGTACAGTATGAAAAAACAAGGTGAATGTAGGAGGATCTTACCAAAGGATAAAAATGCATGAGGCTATTAGGAAAGCTTTGGGACCATGATAGATTTCACTAAGATCTCTGAATAGTGGCCACACAATAAATGTTGAATTCCTATAGAGGTAGAATGAGAGCTCTAAAAATAAGAAAATTCCATAAAGGAAATGTTTGCATTATCCACTTTAGAAAAAATAAAGTACATATAGGGTGAGATTAGGTCACCAAAAATGTAAAACCCTAACTAAAAATTATATCCCACTTAAAGGTAAATAACCCCTAATGACTTAATTAACTAACCTAAGTAAGCTAAAAAGACATGTAGGTAAAACCACTAGGTGGGAAAAATCCTACACTAACATTTTCTATCAATATTAGTAAAAACATATCATATTATTATATTATAAATCTAAAACAAGGGTCTAATAAAATAATCAGTGAATATGTTCTAAGGTATAAGACTATTCTTTCAAAAATGACAAATCATATGGTTGACAATGAGCTTCAAGATTTTTTTACCAAAGTTTTATCTTTCCTCTTAAAGAGTTCATTATGTTTGATAAGTTAAAATTATTTGATGAACTATTCCATATATTCAAAGAGCATGACATCAAGTTTATCACTCTTAATAAGCTAAAGTACTCTTAACATTTACCTTTTACCATAAATGTAGAGTTTTAAAGCATGTGAAATTAAAATAAAAAACCAAATGAAATAAATAATGAGGCTAAAGTTATAGTTAATCTTATCCCATAACCACACCAAAAGTATTGATTATAAAATCCACTAGGGAGTATATTTTCAAAGTTTCCATCACCTCTTCATGTTTTTTTAAAAATCTCCTAGAATTCAATGTAATCACTCTTCTTCCAATATAAATAGATATGTCAATACCATAATTTGAATTTTTTGATGTGAATGCATATATTGACTATCATAGATATATTGGACATTCTAAAAATAGATGTTTCAAGTTTAAACATAAGATTAAAGATCTCATTGATGATAATATCATTGATATTTATACATATATTAAAGAGGATAAGCCACAAGAAAATGATAATGCAAAAGATAAAATGTACAAGGATCCTTTTTAAAATCATGAATCAAATAAAAAAGTTAATTATAAATTTCATCTTAAATATGATGTTCATCCTCCTCTTTATACATATATACATCTAGTTGATAGTATTATTGGTATAGTTATAATAAAATAATCATGTCCTATGATCACATTTTATGATAGTGAAGTTATTGATGATGATTTAGATAGACACACACTTTTTATTTTAGCATATATTAAGAATAAAACCATTCATATAATCATGATAGACAATAGTTCAAGTGAAAATGTGTGCACCATAACACCCCTTCATTCTCTTGGCTATATAGAGAAATATATATAAGATACATCTATAGTTGTCATAGTATTTTATGGTCATACATATGATACTCTTAGAAATACAATATTACCTTTACAAGTGGAATGTGTCATAGTTCCCACTACATTTATATTTCTACCAAGCACATGTGTCTTTGATATGATATTAGGATGCCCTTGGATAAAAAATATTAGAATAGTACCTTGTACAATTTATAAATGTCTGAAATATATTCATGATAATCAAGGGGTCAAAATTCAAGGAATATCATATGAATATCCTTTGGACCAAATTATGTTTACTTATTCTATAAAATAGTAACCTGGTATAGTTATTAAACAACATGGTAATGAAAATGTGTATATAGATATTCGAGAACATGATTTACACAATCTAAAGCACATTATATTTCTTCATATATCAGTGAGCATGATCATATTACATAACTAGTGTCTCTATCTCCTTATGATATTTATATAATGACACATGAGAATATTATGTTTGTTTCATAGGGAAAGGTACATACTCCTAAGTAGAAAGTGGCACATAAAAATGGCTCTTCATCTCATAAGACATAATAGGTTATTTATAGAGTTTGACTATGATTAAATGTATATACTTATACATCTTCATATCTTACACATGAGAATACAAGTTTACATGGTCATATGAACAATGATTTAGAATGTTATATTATAACATGTAACTCATATTCAAATTTAGAGGCATCTAAAATGAGCACTTTTTATTCACATAAATTCACTCCGTATCATTCCATTAGTTTTGCATAAATTCCCATCATTGATATCATTGGTTAGTTACTTCTATTTTCCTTGTACATAGTTTATTTGCTTTTATCTCATTTCTCATTATTCTATCCATTGGCTCTATTTCACTTTGGGTACTTAACCTATTGATTTTAAAATTAATTTAAACTATTTAAAACATGTATCTCTATGACACTCCACGTTATTACTATTACTTCTTTTTTTATATGCTTAAATCTATATTTATATGTAAAACTAGTCTTTTACACTTAAAAAATATCTCTCAAGGTTATACACTTTAGTTTGACCTTCCTTGAAACTAAAAGGCTTCCATTTGCCACCTCATTGGGATTAATTACTTATTTATTAGTCCAAATTTGATTACTCTAATTATTTAGATCACTTGTAACCATAGATCACCTAAAATTATATATATATATATATATATATATATATATATATAAAATTTTAGGTGATCTATGGTTACAAGTGATCTAAATAATTAGAGTAATCAAATTTGGACTAATATATAATTCATTGTATGTAACCAATTTTCCTCCATCTTGGATAGTTACATTGAGGATACGATAATAACATCGACACTACTATCCTTGATTAATTGAAAGTGTACTTACCCTATAAACACTCAAATTTTCAAATATTTTAATGTGTAAGGGTAAGTTTAAGGATGTCATTAATCCTTTCATGAGGATAATTTAAAAATAATTCATGTAAATACAAATCAAAGCTAATTCATTTGGAAAAACACCTATCAAGCTTAGACATACTACTAAATATCAAAGAACACAACTAATTCACTATACCATAGTCATCCCTATTTACATATCAATAATAAGAGTAGTCATACTATAGGTCTAAATCACTCAAAGAGAAACCCATGAGACATATTTATCAATTTTAAAGATAAATCATTGCATGAACTTGCATATAACATTATACACTATTATTCACACACATAAAAACACATAGGGAGAACTACATATGTATGAGTCCCTATTAAAAATAGTCTCTATGTATATAACACTCATTTATAGAGGGGTATTTAAGGTCAATTTGAAACTATAAGCCCACTAACCCATTTTTGGAAAGGTGATCTAACCTAAGGTGGAGAACAAGGTTTGAGGTGTAAAAGGTGATATATATTATGAATTAAATATCTAGATACATTACATGAAGGGTGATATATAACCAAAAAATACCTAGGTGGTAACATCTTGATATATTAAACATTTTTTATAGGCTAGTTGCATTGAGATTTAGATAGTATCATTGATGCAAGTGTCAACAGGTTGACAAAAGCATTTGAGCATCTAGAAAAAATATTTATAGAATATGATAACTAGTTATTAAACATCATAGAACCTATTTCCACACATATACATTTCATATCTATGTGTACATCATTACATAAGCTAATTATTATTTATTCTTCACGATTACACAATCAAAATACTATTTGGCATTACAATTTATGTTTTTATTATTTTTCATAATTTAGAACTAAAATGAAATATCATAAACTAAATTATTTAATTTATATAATTTAGGAATAAATTACTTCACTCTTTATTATCTTATTCCCCCCAAATCCTTGATTCAAAAAAGGGTCAAACATTTAGTTAACCTAACATCTGAGTCTTTCTATGAAAATCTTAGTTGGATCTAGGGTTTTTAGCCTCTAAGGTATTTGCTTGTTTTTTAATTCATGTTTTTTATATTCTTTGCATGTAACCTAGGAATGGTGCTAGAATATTTGGTGATTCTAGTGAACATATTGAGATTCCCCTTGGACCACATAAAATGTATCAAAATAGTACCATGTCAAATTCTCCTAATGATGAGAGTAAAAATAATGATAATGAGCCACATAATAAAAAAATTATTATAAAAGATATATATCATCATGAGGATAATGAAACACATGTGAGGATAATTAAAATGAACAAGTAGATCATCAAAAAGTTAAATCCTTTGCATTATTTCATGAGAATATTTATTAAAATCTTAATGGTCTTCATAAGATCCTTCATACTATATTAAAAACTAAAACAAATAAAGGCATTGATGAATAATCATGTGCATATATTTATCATGCTATTAAAGTTATGAGACATACCCATATTCATGTCCCTCTCTCCTTGAGAAAAATATTGCATACTACATTTAGTGGGGGCATGGGTTATGTGTTTAAACCATTGTTCCCTGAAACAAATGCATTTATTGTTACATCTTCCATGGGAACCATTAACACTTCAACCTAATTACCAGTTTCAATTCCTATTTCAACACAAGTGTTTACATCCCCTTTGGTGACTTCTAAAACTCTAGACCTTAGTGGTCAAATTTTTTAAGATCTTGTATAAATTATAAATTTTTTAGAAGCTAAGGTTATCAACATTGATCAAAACTCTATAAAATCAACTCATTATATTGATTCAAAATATGTATTGCATAACCCTCTTGCACTTTAGATATCTTTGTACCCTTTTCCAATTGGTTTTGTTGCACCCAAGCTCATAGTTTATGATGGAAAGGGTGATCTTGCAAAACATATTTGATCCTTTTATGTAAAATCCCTTGATTATGCTTCCAATGAAAAATTGTTGACCAAAATATTTCCAAAAATCTTAAATGACTATGATTTTACATGGTTATATGATCTACTATTATAATTATTAATATCATTAAAATCCCTATCTAATCAATTTTCATCACATTTTTCAATCAACATTACATAAAATATGTCATATACACAAATTTCCAAGATCAAACAAGGAACCAATGAACCAATTAATGAATATGTCTTGATATATAAGATAATGTTGGCCAAAATGACAAATCAAATGGTGAATAAATATCTTCAAGACATGTTCAATCAAATTTTGCTTAATGCCTTACATGATTCAATAATTTTCAATAAATTCAAATCTTTTGATGACTTATGCCATATTGTTTGAGATAAGAAAATAAAACTTATTGCATTAGACAAGATTATGTGGATAATACACCAACTAAATTGACTCAAAAGTTTCATATCAAACGAAATTACAATGTAAAACCAATTGAGGCTAAAAAGGACACAATTACCATGTTTAATATAGTGTCACAAAAAACTAATAGCCTCATATTATCCAAGGCAACTAAGAGATAATTTACATGATTACTTGAGTTTATATATTTGTTATTTCCAAATCTGGTAGATATTCATCTCATATTTCTCCCTCCTTCTATGGTGGTTTATATGAGTTAACCTTTACCAAAATGATATGATGAAAATTCCTATTGTGACTATCACTAATGTGAGGGTCATTCTATGAATTTTTTTTAAAATTAAATCACAAGAGACAAGAACTTACTAATATATATCAAATTACCTTTGGATTCTCCCAAATATTCAATATCAAAACCAAATGATCATCACAAATAAAAGATATTAAACAATTCATTACAAGATCATTCTAAGATAACTCTAAAAGTGAAAATGACATATATTGCACTCCACCAAATTATGGGCACACATTAGGTGGGATTATTTATACATGATATACTCATATGGTTTCCATACCTTCTATTTCATTTGATGACAATAAGATTGTGGATGATGACTTTGATATTCATTCCTTATTTATCAAGTCATATATTGATCATCCTATAGATGGTGTTATAACTAAAAATAGTGGTAGTTAGAATGTATGTATCATGAAATTATTAAAATATTTGAATACACACATGATTATATATTCCCTTAAACTAAAAATATCAATTCATTTGATGTGAAGATATAATAAGCTTTTGGTGAGATTGATTTACTTGTACAAGTTGGTCTAGAACTTTCAATTAAATCACATACGAGAATATTTGATATGTTATTATAATGTACTTGGAGATATGAAATTAGTGCAGTACCTTCCATAGTGGATGTTTGTTTTAACTATATACATGCCAAAAGGGTAATTACAATTTATGGGATTCCACATGAACATCTTTTGCAATAGGCAAAGTTTGTTCCACTAAAGTTTATTGTAAAACATATTAAGGTTAATCATGTGTGAAAGGGTAATAAATAGGCAATACCTAATTAATAACCCATTTATTAAGAGGAATTTTAATTATATATCTACATTGAACACTTCAATATCTTCATTCACACCTCCATGGCCTAGACATTTACTTGCATTAGAACACCATGTTTCAAACTGGTAAAAAAATTGAGGTAATTAAAAAGCACAAAATAGTGGGTTACACAAACTCCTACACCTTATATTACTACTTCACACACATAGAGTCTTATGAGACATACATAGAGCATCACAAATTCTACACATTCAAATTTAGCACATATACATGATCCTTGGTAGCATGACCAACTTAATATACCAAATTTAGAGTATGTATCACCCTATCAGCATCCTTTTGATGGATACATATCTAACACTCTATTTAAAAATATTATAAAAAAATAAATAAAAGTTAAAAATTACAAAAAAATCAAATATTCAAAAATACAAAAACATTCAAATAATTTTAAAAATATGAAAAATATTTAGTATGTCAAATGTTTTATAGTTTCCACATATGTTGTTTATTTTATGTTAGTAGATAAAATATTATTTATGTACTCACATATGTTTCATGGGTAGTTGAGTGTGATATAGACATAAATTATACCCATGATAGTGAATCATGCAGATGTTGGACCTTTCCTCTTCTAGTGTGATACACTACATTAGGGGTGTCTTACTTTTATATGATCATGATTGGAATAGGTTTTGTTTTTTATGATCATTTTCCATTATCTTACTGAGATTATATATCTTACACATTCCTATACTAATGTTTCTATATTACACATTATATTTGGTATGCTATTCTACATGATATTTTTCTAACACATGTATGATCAGACTATTATGGCATACTTATGCTAGTTGCTTAAGTATTATTACTTCATCTATTTACATTACCTTACTTGAATGTAACTTCTTGTGCGATTATTTTATTACTTATGGAACATTTGAACATTTTATTTTTATTTTTGGCTATAGTTTCCTGAGTGTTTTTTGTTTATTTCGTGTGTGGATATTTTCACATGTCTTGCACTTAAGTGTGTAAAATTTGAGCATTCCCCTTGTTTGTGGTCTCCTTGGACCCATTTTATGTGATATTTGAGTAATATTTCATGTGTGCTTGATTTTTTGTTGAGTGTTTTATCTCCTAGATGTTACCATGATTCATTTCATTCATCTTAAGGATTATTATGTATGTATATTGAGATCTTCAATGATATATCTACTTTGACATGACACTAGTTTATGCTTATTTACTACATGATTCATCTAGATACAACATAGTTGCCTTATCCTTTTGAGATAAGGTGATTATCACTTTTACAATCCCCATACCTCAAAATGGGGCATGCCATATAAGACATGACTCAAATACATATAGTTGATGAAATAGGTAGGATTTGATTCATTTTACATAGATTGTATGATTAAAATATACATTTGAGACATAATTATATGCATTAGGCACATATTTTAAGATAGAGTTTTTTAGATTTTTGATACATATTATACACATTTTAAAGATAATAGTTTACAGTTTGATAGATACTTTAGATTGAGACACATTACAAGTACACATGCACCAAATTATAGATACACTTTTAAATTATACGCACATTTATGTACCAACCTTACCAAGATGCAATGTTTGGGCATTTCTCTGTTTGTAGTAGTTAGCTCTTTTTTATTAGTGTGATCAATATTTTATTCCCTCAATTGACTTGGCACTATTATTATTATATATTTGCATGGTTATACCATTTTACTTAGGTGAGATTGGCTAAATTGTTTACACTTGAGTTGTGTGATTAATATTATGTGTTCTTGATGGAATTGGCATAATTCATCCTTATAATGGATTGAGAGCATGATCACCCTCCAATTATCATCTTCACATATCCAAAATTTAGTTGTGATTATTTCAACTAGGAAAAATATTTACCAATACAAACTATTAAGGGGAAACATGGTTTCATAAACACATAGATGTAATCCTTCCTTGCTCTATTTACTTCAAGTAATTTCAATTATTAAATTTTTGAGTATATGCATTAATTATACTTGTAACATGTTATCATTTTTAGGTCATTGACACACATCAAATTCAACTGGGATTAAACAAAGATAAGTGTGTTGTACACACCACAATACACTTTATTTCCTTTAACCTAATAATTCCATCTTTAAGAATTACTAGATTATATTTATATGTTAAAATAGTCTTTTACTCCTTATAAATATCTCTCAAGTCTTTACCCTTAAATTTGACCTCCCTTTCAACTAAAAGTCTTGTGTTTACCACCTCATTTTGTATAATTACTTATTTCCTAGTCTAAACTTGATTCATAAAATTATATATATATATATATATATATATATATATATATATATATATATATATATACACACACACACACACACACACACAAATTATAACCACATAATTCCTAAAACATAATATATATCCTTCATTATTAGTTACAGTACCTCAACAACTTTCTTCCATCCTAGACAATGGTATTCAAGATAGGAAAGTAGTGTCAACACTACTATCCCTACTCCAACACAAGTTTCATTTCCCTAAAAACACTCAAATTTTCAAATATTTCAATGTGTATAGGTTGGAATAATAATTTAATTAACCCTTCCATGAGTATCATTTCAAAATAACTAGTATAAATACAATTCAAAGCCAATTCATTTGGAAATCAAACAATCACCTCTCAAGCTTAGACATACTACTAAATATCAAAGTGAAAAACTATTAAATTATATTATATTCATCCCTATTCTCATATTAAACATATGAGTAATCATAATAAATTTTTGAAACTCTCAAAGAATAACCCATGATCTATATTTGTCAAGTTACAATCTAGATCATTGTGTGTACTCACATTTAGAATTCTACACTATTATTAACACATACCAACACATCAAGGATAACTAAATATGTTTGAAGCCCTCTTTATAGTAGTTTATATGTATGTATCACTCATTAATAGAGGATTATTTAAGGTTAGTTATATAGTGTTATCCCATTAACCCAGTTTTGGTAAGGTAGCCTAACCTAAGGTGGAGAACTAGGGTTTGAGACATAAATAGTGATACAAAGCTTTTATGTGAGATTCAAACACATAAAATGAAAGGCTATATAAAACCTATAAATACATAGGTGGTACCATATTAATACAGTAAATATTTTATACATGATAGCTGCATCAAGATTTGGATTATATCATTGATGTAATTATCCACAAGCTGACACAAGTGTCCAAACATATAAAAAGAATATTTTAGAATCTGATGACTAGTTCCTAAACATCAGATAACATGTTTCCACACTTATACATCTAAAATATATTTATGAATGATTTCATAAGATAATTATTATTTCTTATTCATGATTACGTAATCAAAATATTATTTGGCATTGCAATTTTTATATTTAGTAATTTTTGTAATTCAACACTTAAATTAAATAGCACAAACTAAATTATTTAATTGGATTTCTTAAGGAATAGTTTAATTCACTCTAAAATATTTTATTCCCTCCTAACCCTTGATTAGAAAAAGAGTTAAATACTTTTACCTGAACACATAAAAACTATTCCCCATTTGAGTGTCATGTACATTCCTAATTATAATTCTATTTATGCTACATTTCTATGATTTAATGTTACACACACAAATTGGAGGCACATTACTTGCCTTATTTCCTATCATAATATGTTTTTTGTATCTTGTTGAGTTTATTTAAATCATTCCTAATTCTTTTAATTTCAAATCTTTCTTATTATCACCATTTTAAAATATCTTTATCATTCAAATATTGCCAAAAATTCTTAAAAATGCATATATCTAACCCTTCTGGTGAACCCACTGTGTTTTTTAGACACATGTTTTCTACTGGTTAGATTTTTGTACTAAGTTTTATTTAAAATTCATGTAAATTATTGACACTAAAATAAAATAAACTTTAACCTTGGATAAAATCTAACACATAAAATTTAGCATCTTTGACCTTGGATTTAATCTGACACTAACGAATTTTGTCTTGTCACCTTAGATAAATCTAACAATGAAGTTAATTTTTTAGACCTTAGGTTTAAATTTACTTGATCACTATAAAAAAAAAACCTTTAGATTTTATTATTATCTATTTTATATTACTTTTTCCTATTTTAGAAACTATGTTCTAGGATATTTCAAACAACTTAGAGATTATTTCAAAGGTCTACATGGTGTTATGTTTACATACATTATGAAATGATGAGTTTACCCTAATACTTATAGCCATTGTACAACACTAGACATTGAGTTTAATTTTAACATCCCTTAGGGTATATTGAAAACACCTAGGGTCCATTGTTGATACCATAAGAAACCTCTTTTATTCATTTGATTGGTCATGCACTTGAGAGGATCATATTTCCCAAGGAATTAATTCTCACTATACCCTCAAAACTGAGGTTAGTGGGTAATTGATCACTCTCAATTCACCAAATTTTTATCACTTATCTAAGTCACTAAATAAGTGGGAATGCACTTCACCATATCTAAGATATAGAGAAATTATATTTCATGTTATTTTAGATGTATACTTTCCCTGATCTATTTATTTTAAATTTAAATTAAACAAATTTTCAATTTTTAATTTTAAAATATAAAAAAATATTACTTTCAGTGACATTGTTTTAAGTTATTGCATTAAGGCATATTGCAAAATACAACTTCACATCCAATTATAAACTGTGTATACTCACTTAGGCTCACACATACTTTAATATAGTAATTCACTTTGTATATCACTAAAATATAGTGGGGTAAAGTGTGTACAAGTAAAATTATTCATTAAGTGCTTGACAATGTTTATTCTTGATAATTTTATCCTTACTTTATATATTTTCTATTTCACTAACTCTCAATATATAATAGAGCCTTCACTATATTTTAAGGACTAAAAATATCATAGAGACATCCTCATTTTAGCTACATTCATCCCTATTTATCCTAGGGATATTTATAGACTTATCTTAACTATCTCTAGTCTTCATCCTTGTCCCCTAACATGGCCTTGTCCCTAACACTCCAATAGTCAATTTATCATATTGATGTGTTTCCTAATAGATATCCTAATGTTTTTTAAAGTTAGTTAGCAAAATTATTCCAAATTTTTTCCTATAAAATCACATTAAGGCCACTCATTGTACCCCTACTAGATCTCTCTAGAAATCACACTACACATTGAGAAAAAGATCAATATTTCTTGAAATTTTAATTCTATGACATTATAATAGTCGTAGGCCAAGTTTGAATATTATTTATTATAGGTTAATGGCATCTATTATCAATAATTTCAATCAAAATTATAGATAAATTCATCTAATTACATAATTATGGATCACAAAATGAATCTAGAAGGGACAACTCCATCATTTTGATGCCATTTTGGGTTATATAGGTAGCACTTAGTTATGTAAGGTGGGGAGGGGTTCTAAGGATAGCTTAGATATTCCCCTTACCCATTTCCCCCACTTTTAATTGGATCTTCATCTTGTTTATTCTAAAGGAAACAAGGGTTTCATCTTTTATGGGTCTTTTGAGTAGTAACACTGAACATAAAATTATTTGGTTAACCCTTATATGTGGATGCACAAACCCAGATTATAAAATTAGGAACATATTCAAACAAGGTGTACTCATAGTCATAAAACAAGGTTGAATTTCACCCATATGTACCTCCCATAGACTTATCCCAACAAAATTTTAATTTCAATTTTATAACATGATTTTTTTACAAGTCAATTCATATAATTTTCATTTATATTAAGTCTGCATAGTCAACATTTAATCCATTTTATAAATTTATGGATATCCTTAGGTTTTTTTTATTTTTTTCATGAATTTTATAATTTCTGTAAATTTTATAGCATATTGTATTTTATTGTATTTTAATATTAGATCAATACATATCAACATTTTAATTTTAATAATTTAATTCAATTAATTTAAGTCATCTAAAATTAAATGGGTAAACATTTTGGTGTCATGGTTTATATCATGCATTATGTTTATTTTTATATGATTACATGATTCATGTTATGCATCATTTATATACTGCATCATGCATACCTTGCTTCTATGATTCAATGATATCTCTATCTAACACATGTTTCATATACAAATTAAATTTTATATTCAATATTATGATGCAATCAATTTATAATATTCAAAGTGTTAAAACATTAATATATATTTCACATATGATTTATTTTGATATAAGTGACTTGAAGGCTACATCTCTCACCTCAAAATGGGGGCATCATAATAGAATTGCTTGGAACAATCAAACCTAATGATAAAATTTTATATTTATAACATTATATAGTTTTAGAATGGAAATATGATTCATCATTTTCAGATAATGGGGTATGCGACATGATCATGTACTCATTTATATTGTTTCAAGTTATAAGTTTCAAATAGTTTAGAATTACACATTATAAATTTTTAAAAGTTTCAAAGGTTTCAAAAGTGGAAAATTTCAAAAGTCTCAAAGTTTCAAAATTACAAATTCAAATAGAATTTCAATATAGTACAACTATAGGGGGGAATAATATTCATTCATGTTCAAATTTATACTATGGAATTTTTAAAATTCTCAAGTTGTAAATTTCAAAGTCAAAAATAAAATATAGATTTGTCCAAAGTGGTGTGATTCATCTCAGTTGAAAGTGGACCACATTAAGGTCTAGTGATACTCAACACATATGGTTTCACTTTTCAAGATGTATCGATCCATGGTTCATGGTTCCACCCCTTCAAAATATTTTAAAGAGTATTATACATAGTCAAATGAGAGTTGGAGCATAAAATATTTCCAACTCAAGAGCATTCAATGGTTTTTTAATTGAGACTTGATCACTCTCAATTCACCATAGTTTTATCACTTCTCTAAGTGACTCCAAAAGAAATCATGCACTTCACCATCTCCAAGTTATAAGGAAATTAGACTCCATACTCTTTTAGGTGTATACTTTCGTAGCTCTCTTTTTTTTCAAATTATAAATAGAACTTTTCAAATTTTCAATTTTTATTATGGATAACAATTACTTTTAGTGGCATTGTTTTAGTTTCTTGTATTAAGGAATATTGCACAATTAAAATTAACATCTAAAGACAAAGTGTGTATTCAAATTTAGGTTCACATATAATTTACTCTAGAAATTTCAATTTGTGCATCTATTTTATTATTTTTCAAAATAATGGAGTTTTATTCCTAATTAAATAAATGGGTTTGAGTAGGGTAAATCAGTATATAATGTGAAATAATTAATCCACTAATTTGTGTAAATAGATTGTATTTTTATCTTTTCTAAAAATAGTAATAATAGAGAAAAAATCAAACTTAGTTGGAAATTGACTGAGGTAGATGTTGTAGGGTCTAGAAACTTTTGTTTAGGCTTGGGAGACTATTGTAAATGGGATCTTGGAGTTCATTTCTAGATTGGATATGAGAGCTGAAAGTGGGACACCCTACTATTTTATGCTATAGTCCTTTTCTAGTGACGTTGTCTAGGTGATCTATGTTTTTTGGGTTTTGATCGACAAGTGTATGTTACCCTATCAGTGAAATATCAAAGTTTAAAAGTTTATGAATCTAGTTGTGTGTCTATTTTAATCTTCAAATCCCTAATAGCTCTTTGTGATTAAAATTGAATGGAAACTTTGGGAAAGAGAGAGAAGGAGTTAGTGTGTAAAGGATATGTTGGACACACTTCACACCCTATGTATGGGTACACTACCTACATACTAATAATCTAAGGAGGGATCAAGCTAATGTAGTTCTCCCATTAAATTTCTTGGTGTAATTATCTATCAAAAAGTAACTAGATGTGAAATTGGCTGTATTTTAAATGGCTAGGGGCTAGTATAAGGGTTTGAATAATCTTGGAATAATATTGCAAGGCTATATGCAGAGAAAAGGGGAAAGTTCTTGAATGTACTTGCTTGTATTCTTGATTCTCTCTTGAAAATGAGTGCCAACCCTTCTAAATAGACCATGAATGGCTTTTTATAGGGAAATTAATTATTGTAGATTAAATGAATTCATGTTAAGTTGACATGAATTAGGATAATGATTTAGGAAAATATGATCATTAAGACAAAAATTACACTTGGATAATAGTGCCAAAAATAAGACACCTTAGGTTTCAATGCTCCTATCCAAGTTGGGAGATGTTGTCTAGAGGGAATGAGACTTGGGAGGATGGATCTGGGCCTAAAAGAGATACTTGGGAATGTAAAGGTTAAGTTTGGAAGGTTGTGGATGACTAGGAATCAATGAAAGAAAATCCTAAAAAGGGTTGTACAAGTAAGTAGGAGGACCTATGGATTAGGTGTCTTTAGCCATACTCAAGTAACCAAAATTCACATTTTATATGACTAAATTCTCCCCCCCCCCACCTTTTTCTAGTGATGCAACAAAGTGAAATACTAGGATAAAGAAAAAAAATAGAAAGCGTACCTAAACTTACCTATAAAGGTGAAGCCCATGAAGCTTGTGTGATGCTGAGTAATGATGGATAGTGTATAGAGAGGACATTATGTAAGTGTGAATATACAAAATCAAACAAAGAGTAGATTATTTCTTATTATATATGATATAAAACAAGAACATATAAAAGCTAAGTAAAATAAATAGGAAGAGAAAGGAATGAATACACCTCACTGGGTATGTAAACCAATATAAAACCTATTGTGATCTTGAGTAAGGATAAGTAATGCTAGGTTGTGATGGATGATTTTATAATAAAGGTTATATCACAAATGAATTTGAGTGCTCAATTTTCCAAAAAGTTGCTCAAGAATACAAAGGTTAGCCCTTTGGCTCCATTGTCACCTATTGAGTGAAGCTAGATGATCATGCATGTGATAATCGATGTCTGGACTATGTGTCTAATCCCTCTAAATAGGTGGCTCAAGAATAAAAAGGTTATCCCTTTGGCTTCATAATTTTCCACTAAGTGAAGTTAGGTGGTCATGTATGTGATAATCAATGTCTATACTATGTGTCTAATCCATTTGAATATGTGGCTCAAGAATATAAAGGTTGTCCCTTTGGCTCCATCGTTGCCTCATGAAGTGAAGCTATGAAGTGATACTGGTATAGAATAGATGTCATATGAGATGGCTCATGGATCCCATGAATGTTCTAAAAATATGATAATATGGCATGGATAGCTGAATGCATGCTATAAAGTAGGCCACTCTTAGCCATTCTGAAAGATAAAGATTATGCTTGTATAAAAGCTACTCTAAAACTCAAACACTAGGCTTCTGTGAAATCCAACTTCAGAACTTAGATACTTGGGAATTTAAAATTTTATGAAAGTTAAACTTGAAAAATATGTCGACCACCTACAGATGGAGTAAGGAAAGTAACTATTGAGAATGCCTGAGTAATAAATTGAACTTAAAAACAAAAGAAGACCAATGTGTCATGCACATTTCCCCCAATCACTAGTGTCTAGAACATAGTTTATGATCTAAAAGTTATGTCAAATACCTAATCTAAAACTAGAAGTGATAGCCATCATGATGTACATAATAATCCCTATATCTAAATTCCCAATTAAAAATATACTAAAACTACTAATTTTGACTGATCTAAATATACAAAAACTATAGTTTGGCTAATTTTTTTGACCGTTACTAAAAAACCTAGGTGTTTTTATACTGAGACAAGACCACCAAAATAAGGATACACTTGTGTTTCGTGCTACTATACATTTCTAGCATTGTTGTCTTATGCTAAAACTGATTGCTGATTTGGAATTGTCACTATTTTTCTATTCTATTATGACTAGTTTGACCTCTATATTCTAAACTGGGTGATCTAAATGCTATTATTTTGACTACTAGGAGCTTTGATCTATGTGAAAAAACCCCTATTTATTTCCCCCTCTTTTGAGGGTATTAATGATTAAACCTACAATGACTACCCTCAAAAGAAAATAATCTTGCAAGTGTGTTATGCTACATAGATACATGACATAGCAATGATATTTGACAAGATATCTCTAGATATAGAAATGTTTGTATTGAGAGATTTTTATATCAACAAAGGTATGCTTAGATAGATATAAAAATATAAAAACATGTGCAATGTACTAAAATGGAACTAAAAATTTAGATGTTAGTTGTTAGTTGAAAAGATGGAGCATGATGTCCATCATGGCATCTGAGAAAGCAAGGTAAATACATGATATAGATCATGATTGTAAAAAAGGACAAGAAATCAAAAAATAACCATATAAAGAAAGAAGAAAGAATTAATAAGCACACAAGGTTGGCCAAGGGGCCATAAAAACAAGGGACATGGGCACATGCCACTCAAACTAGAAATCAAGCATACGAGGCATGATTAAATTTCACATACACATATAAGTTGAAATAAGTAAATATTGACATGAGGGACATAAGCACATAGAAGAGTACAAGAAAGGGACATAGGCAAATGTCCAAAGCTACACACACACATGAATAGAAGTAAAGGACATTGGAAAATGTCCTAAGGCACACATGAAATAAAACTAGAACTGGAAATGCAATCACATCTAGCTACACAAAGCAAGAAAGGAAAGAATGTAAAAACTAAAAAGGTAAAATGTCATCTAACTAATAAAATCAAGAGTGAAAGTATGTAATACACATTTAGTACAAGATTAGGTATATGCTATGAAATACACAAGTGCAAGATACTAGTGAGTATCGATGTGGTAATCTATGCAATCTATTAAGTAATGTATGTCAACATGATAACTAGAGTGTGTGGTGTAAGAATGACATAACCTGGATGGTGTAGGCATGTAGAAGATTCCCCTAGTGGGAAGATGTATCAATGTGTATTTTGAATGTAGAAGTAGGATACTCCCTCAATGGGTAGAATGAAGTAATCAAGGAATTAAAAGTCACTGCACACACCCAAAGAAGATCAAGTTAAGCATGGTAATGTAGATAATTGACAAAAAATATCATAAAATAATAAATGTAAGTCTAACATAGTAGTAGAAATGTAAAACATGGATTATGAATATAATCTAAATGTTTTTAGTGATTTTAAATTATTTCAATGTTTTTATATTTTGAAATTTTTTATTGTTTTTTATTTTTATATAAGATACATAAAATCAATCACAAGAGATTATGTACAAGTAAAGCTAAGAAAAAATATGTATAAGCATGTATAGAAAATAATATTGTATGTGAACTAATATAAAACCTATTGTGATCCTAAGTAAGGCTAAGTAATGATAGATTGTGCTAGATGATATTGTAATAAAGGTTATATCATGAACATAGATGATTGCTCAATTCCTTATAAAGTGGCTCAAAAATATAAAGGCTATCCCTTTGGCTCCATTGTCACTTACTGAGTGAAGCTAGATGATCATGAGTGTGATAATTGATGTTTGGACTATGTGTCCAATCCCTCTAAATAGGTGGCTCAAGAATACAAAGGTTGGCCCTTTGGATCCATCATTGACCACTAAATGAAGCTAGGTGGTCATGCATGTGATAAATTATGTCTTGACTATGTATTTAATCTCTCTGAATAGGTGTCTCTAGAATATAAAGGTTGGCCCTTTCACTCCATCATTACCCTATAAAGTGATACCAATATAGAATATATGTCATATGAGATGGATCATGGAGCCCATAAATGTTTTAAAAATATAAAAAATGTCGCATGGATAGCTGAATGTATGATAGAAACTAGGCCACTCTTGGCCATTCTAAAAGATGAAGATTAGGCTTGTATGAAAGCCACTCTAAAATTGATACACTAGGCTTATTTGAAAGCCAAATTAAGAACACAGGTACTCAAGAAGTTAAACTTGTATGAAATTTAAAATAAAAAATATGACAACCACCTATAGATGGAGTAAGGCACACAAATACTGAGAATGCCTGGGTAATAAACTAAACTCAAAAATATAAGACGACCAATGTGTCATGCACATTGCCCCCAATCACTGGTGTTTAGAACATAGATTTTTATCTAGAAGTTATGTCAACTATCAAATCTGAAATTTAAAGTGAGAGCCATCATGCCATGCATGATATCCCCTATATGCGGATTCCTTGAGAAAACTATAATGAAACTATTGATTTTGACTGATTTAGATGTACAAAAACTATCATTAGGCTAAACATTTTACCTATTATTGGAAAACATGGATGTTTTTTTGCTTGGATAAGATCACCAAAATGAGGAAACCCTTGTGTTTGTTTCTTTTATCCATTTTTGGTGCTATTATCCTATGCTAAAACTAGTTGTTGATATGAAATTATCACTATTTTTCTATTTTATTCTGACTAGTTTGACCTATGGATTTTGAACTGGGTGATCTGAATGCTACTATTTTGACTACTAAGATCCTTGATCTCAATTATAAAACCCCTATTTGTTTCCCCTTATTTTGAGGGTAGGAATGATTAAACCTACATTGACTGCCATCCAAAGAAAAGAGTCCTACAAGTGTGTTATACTACATAGATACATGATATATCAATGATATTTGACAAGAAATCTATAGATATAACAATGTTCATATCGAGAGATTGTTAGATAAATAAGGTTATGCCTAGATAGATATAACAATGTAAAATCATGTGCAATGTATGGAACTAGAACTATAAATGTTAGTTGTTAGTTGAAGGGATGGAGCATGATGTCTATCATGGCATCCAAGAAAACAAGGTAAATGCATGATATTAATCATGACATTTCAAACAAGGATAAACAATAAAAAAACATTCATACAAAGCAAGAAGTAAGAAGCATACAAGGTTAGCCAAAGGGCCATACAAACAAAGGATATGGGAACATGTCACTCAAATTGGAAAATAAGCATACAAGGAATGTTAAAATACCACATACATATATAATTTAAAACAAGAAAAGATTAGCATGAGGGCCACAAGCACATAGAAGAGTACAAGTAAGGGACATTGGAAAATGTCTAGAGGTACACACACATGAATAGAAGAAAATGACATTGGAAAATGTCCTAAGGCACACATACGAAGCAAAAATGGAACTAGAAATGCAATCACATCTAGCTACATAAAGTAATAAAGGAAAGAATTTAAAAACTAGAAAGGTACAATCAAATCTAACTAATCAAAGTAAGAGTGAAAGTATGCAACACATGTTTAGTACAAGACTAGGTATATACTAGGAAATACACAAGTGCAAGATACTAGTGAGTATTGATGTGGTAATATGTGTAATCTATTAAGTAATGTATGTCAACATGATAACTAGAGTGTGTGGTGTAATAATGACATAACCTAGATGGTGTAGTTATGTAGAAGATGCCCCCAGTGGGAATATGTATCAATGTGCATTTTGAATGTGGAAGGAAGGTGCCCCTTCCATGGGTAGAATGAAGTAATTAAGGAACTATAAGTCACTACACACACCCAAAGAAGATCAAGTGAATCATGGTAATTTAGATAATTGACAAATAATAACATGGAATAAAAAATGTAAGTCTAACATAGTAGTAAAAATATAAAACATGGATGATGCATACAATCTAAATGTTTTTAGTGTTTTTGAATTATTTGAATGCTTTATATTTTGAAATTTTGTATTATTTTTTTATTTTTATGTAAGGTATGTATAATCAAGTATAAGAGATTATGTATAAGAAAATACGAGAAAAAATTATGTACAAGCATGTAGAAAAAGTGATATGTACATGATAATATAAAAGACTAGACTGGTGGGGGGAAGTGATCCAAGGATAGAGCCCATTGGGGATAGAAATGGAGGAAAGGGTCATGGCCATCATCAAATACCTTGAGATCATTATCATAATTATCATAATATCATAAAAATTTTGTGTTCATGGTGTCAATGTGTTGAAGGCAAACATAAGGTTGCTCTGGTGGTAGAGATGTTGGCTCTACTCTAGGATGTTTAGCTCTGCTAATAGATAACTTCAATAGAAGTGGTGAAGCTAATGTTGCTGTAATATAAATAATGCCTTGATCCTATATTTTATTCAATCTCTATTATAAATTTGTACATGAGTTTTTATCATGGCTTGTAATCTTGTGAAAGGTACAAAATGGGTGACTATCCTAATGTGACAATCTGTTGATAAATCTATGTCATATTATAGGTAATGTGATCAATCCATGATCAAGTAATATCTATAACATAAAATATGGCTGATGCTATGTGCTACCTACCTAAATATAAATAACTAGCTCTATATCCATAGAGGTAGCCATGTGAAATGTATGTGCCAAGTGATCTGACTATTCCTGTGAGTGTGGAGTATATTATGAGATGTTAAAAGTGTTGTAGGATGTGGTATGATAGATATAGAGTCATATTTTTACTCTCTTAGGATAGTTGGTGTAAATCTCAATCCACAAAAATTTTCATATGAGTGTGGGTGTCGTATCATCATCTAAAGAAGCTTATTAATCTATATCAACATCATGTACATATGGTAACTCAGAATTTACCACAAGGGGTAATTGTGATATCAGAGTCTCATAATCTATAGTAGTAGAAGATGGTGCTAATATAAATGTATATGGTGGAGAAATTGTGGAATTAACTGGAACTATTGGTATTGTTGTCAGTGATGGTGGATGTGTAACAAGTGTTGAAACTATGACTGATGAAGTATATGGAATGGTTGAAGCTATTATGACTAGTAGAATAACTGGTGTTAATAATACAACTATAAGTGGAGTAGTGCAAGAATTTCTAGTCTCTTAAACCTCATATTTATGTATCTAATCAAGATAAATGCTATGAGGTGGTGGTTGTACTATGAGATATGGTGTCCCATCTAGTGAAATAGTTAAAGATGACTCTGTAGTTCGATATTATCTGGATGGTTGGTTATCTACTGGATGTGTATAAATATCCCTCATGGAGAAACTTAATACATCAATGGATAATGGAAGGAATGTCCCCCATAATATGTATTGAGGGTTATCTGAGTAAAATATTATAGTGGAAAGGACTTGGCATGACCTAGAATTGTGTAGAGAGGGTTTTTGGTCCCACCATGATATCTAAAGTAATAGTTCCCAATGTCTATCATGGTATATCAACGAACCCTCAAATTTTCTTATTTTATTTTTGCATTAATGATAAATATACACCCATGATCTGTAAGAATGTGATAATACATATATTTAGTCCAAAACTACTATCAACAAGAACTCTCTTGACTACATTAGTTTTGACTTGTATTTGTATGAATAGTGGAAAATTTTGATCAATAACTATCTAAGAAGGCATGCCTTCATTATCAAAATAAATTACACATTCTATAGTTTTTAAATTGTTGAACACTAATGAAAAATAATAAGGTTCTGAGTCAATAGGCATAGAAGTCTGAGTGAGTGCTTGATAAAGAATGTCCTTGAATAAATTTAATTTCTAAAGCAGTTCTAACATGGAAATTTTAGCTAGAGTGTTTGTCAACTGATAAATGATGTCATATGTATTATGAAAATCTACCTATACAAGTGGGTTGGGCCTAAGACATGTTGGAATAGTAGGGTGATGGGGCTCTTAGGTAGGTGGAGGAGGCATAGTGACACATCAAGTAATAGATCTCACCACATTATCTACTATCCATATAGGAGTAGTAGTAGCTATCAAAGGAGAGCGAAGATAATCAATAGGTCAAGGAGGTGGAGGGATAAAAGGTATTAAATAGGCTCTCTAGCAATGGGTAGTGACCTGGGGAAGGGTGAAATAGACCATGCAACATGACTTAGTATGGGGGAGGGGATCTAAGGGAGGTGATGTAAGGGATAGATTAACATGCTTAGGAATAAAGTTCTTAACATCTTCCCATATAATGAAAGATAGGCATGAAATGTAAAGAATGAACATTTGTACTAATATATGATAGACTTCATCATTCATGACGTGATAGGACCCATTATGTTTTCCTTATTATTTATAAGAAATGTAAGAAAAGTTTGTTAATAAATGAGCATCATTTTTGTAATTTGATTATGGATGTAAGGTGATACCTCAAGAAGCCAAGAAGTGATAGTACATGCAAATAGGGATTTTTTAAAAATATTTTGTGTAAAATACTATGAATTTTTTTAATTTAGATTGAATTTTTGAGCTAAGTATGAAATATAAAATTTAGAAAATGGTTGGAAAATTAGTGGAAAATAATTGGGAGCTAGTTGATACAACTATGGTGTTTGAATGATTTTTTTAAAATTGTGTGATAATTTTAAAAGTTTAATATGAATTTATATAAAATTTGTATAATTTTTCTTGAAAAATTTAAGAAAAATTAGAAATTATTTCTAAAATTAGTAATATATTTTTCCTAGTGTTTGGAATGTGTTTGTATGTAAAAAGGACCTAATATGTGTAAACTAGGGGTTTAACAAAATATATGATAATTTTTCAATTAATTTTTATATTTTTTATTTATAAATATATTAAAAATTAGTAAATTATGGAAAGAAAATAGAAATAATTTACCCTAGGGTTTTTAGGGGTTTTGTGCAAAAATTTGAAGTCAGGTTCACCAAATGTTTTATTACTTTGGAATAATGGAGTTTTTTTCCTAATTAAATAAATGGGTTTGAGTAGGGTAAATTAGTAAATCATGTTTAATAATAAATCCATTGATTTTTGTAAATATATTTTATTTTTACCTTTTCTAAAACTAGTAATAATAGAGAGAAAATCAAACTTAGTTAGAAACTAATCGAGACAGATGTTGTAGGGTCTAAAAATTTCTATGCATGCTTGGGATACTATCACAAATAAGATCATAGAGTGTGTTTCTAGATTGGATAGGAGATATAAACGTAAGACACCCTAATAGTTAATGATATAGTCCTTTTATCTCACTATTGTCCAGGTGATCTAAGTTTGTTGGGTTTTGCTCGATAGGTCTGTGTTACCTTATCAATGAAATATCAAAGCCTAAAAGTCTGTGAAACTTGTTGTGCATCTATTTTAATCTTCAAATCCATAAGATCTCTTTGTGATTAAACTTGAATGGTAAATTTTGGAAAGAGAGAGAAGGGGTTAGTGTGTAAAGGATATGCTAGATGCACTTCACACCTTGTATGTGGGCATGTTGCCTACATACCAATACTCCAAGGAGGGATCAAGCTAATTTAGTTCTCCCATTGAAGTGTTTGGTGAAATTGCATATGAAAATGCAACTAGATGAAAAATTGGGTGTATTTTAGATGGCTAGGGGCTGGTATAAGAGTTTGAATAAGCTTGGAATAATATTGGAAGGTTATATGTAGAGAATAGGGAAAAGTGCTTGAATATACTTGCTTGTATTCTTGATTCTCTCTTGTAAATGAGTGTTAACCATTATAAATGAAATTTGAATGGAATTTTATAGATAAATTAATGATTGTGGATTAAATTAATTTATGTTAGGTTGACATGAATTAGGATAAGGATTCAAGAAAATATGACTGTTAGGACCAAAAGTACACTTAGACAACAACACCAAACATAGGACACCCTGGGTTTCAATGCTCCTATTCAAGTTGGGAACTATTTTCTAGAGGGAATGAGATTTGGGGGGGATGGATCTGGGCCTAAAAGAGTTGCTTGGGTCTATAAGGGTTAAGTCTAGAAGGTTGTGGATAACTGGGAATCAATGAAATAAAATCCTAAAAAGGGTTTTGCAAACAAGTAGGAGGACCTATAAATTAGGTGTCTTTATCCATACTCAAGTAACTAAATTTGAAATTTTATATGACTACATCATCACTATAATAAATTAATGATAAATGTAGACATAAACTTAATCAAAGAACTTGATAATGCTTATTCTTGAAATCTTTACCTTTAATTGATATATTCATCATTTTTATAAATTCTAATGTGTATGAGATTCTTCACTATCTTATAAGCACTAAAAATATCTTGTATACATCTCTATTTCAACTAAATTCATCCCTATTCAACCCATAGAATCTTGTCAAAACTATCCTAATTATTTTTGGTCTTTTAGGACAAGTCTAAGATATTCAGATAGACATATTATGGAATTTTCCCCGAATGTGGCCTTATCCCCTGAGCTATAATGGTCATTTTTTATAATTTAGACACTTTAATGATTGTACCACATGTTTGGTAAATTTGGGTAGTGAAATTATTCCAGAGATTATCTTATTAAATCACATCAAGGCCATTAATTATACCTCCACTAGATGTCTCTAGAAATCACACTACACATTGTGAAAAACATCACTACTTATTCAACTTTTAGTTATAAAACATTATAACATTATAGAGAAAGTATAAATATTCATTATTATAGGTTAAATGCATCTACTATCAATAATTTCAATCAATATTATAGATAAATTCATCTACTTACATAATCATTGATCACACAATCACCCTAGGAGGGATAAACACATTGGCCTAAGGCCCATTTGGGCCATGTAAGTAGTGCTTAGACACACATGGTTTTTGAGTCCAATTAAATTATTCCCCTTACCCATTACCCAATTTTTGAATTTTTTCTTCATATTATTTATTTTATAGGAAATAAGTGTTTCATATTTTCAAGTCTTTCATGTGGCAACACAGGATAAAGAATTTGTCAGTGAACCCTTATAGGTAGTCACATAGACCCAAATCAAGAAATCAAGCACACAATTAACTAGGAAATAGTGATAATTAGAATACAAGGCCAAATTATGCCCTTTTTTACCTACCATGGACTTGTCTTAAAAAACTATGAATTATTATTTTCTAACATGATTTTAATTACAGGTCATTTCACATAGTTTTTAATTACGGTAAGCCTACATAGACAACATTTAATTTTTTTTTTAAATGAATTTTTACATATCATTAGTCTCTTTTACTATTTTTATCAAGTTTATGATTTCTATAAGTCATATATCATACTATATTTGACTTCATTTTAATATCGTTTCAGTGTATGTTGACATTATACTTTCAATAGTATAATTCTATTAGTTTAAATATATGAAATTAAAAGGGTTAAAAAAGTTCATAATACTATAAGGTTAATTTAACCTATAAAATAGGTTTATATATTTCATTGATCCCAACCTATTAAACTCATTCAACTATACCTTTAACTATATTGACCCAACTTTTCTTTCAACTATATCATCCTAACCCTAGGAATTTGAGTGTGTACTTTTAGCATGTCACTTCCTATGCGTATATGCACTAAAAACTCAATAGACAATCCTATATTTATCCACTCATAATCATATCATGTCATGGATATGATGCACACAATAGAGGCACACACAATATCACTCAATGTCACACAAAGTAAGCACCATACACAATAGATGATAAAATATCACACAATAAGGAAAGGGCCCAAAGAATACTCATCTAATTAAAAATTAATAAAAAAAATAATTAAAATAAGGACATGTCCCAAATAAATAAGAATACAATGATAAATTCAATTGATAGAAATAAATAAGAAAAAAAGGACCAAACAAAAGAGACATATAATGATACACACAATCAAACACAAGTAATGATAATGTAAGAACTTAAATAAATGTGGAATTGAATTATAAAATCAATAGTTTTTTTTCATATACTAAAGAAAGAGTGAAACAATTATAGTCAATTATTACCTTATATAAAATTAAATAGTAGTAGTGAAGCATAAAACAAGTCAAACTAGTCTATACTATCAATCATTGTCAATGTCATAGTATATAAAAATACCATATCCATGAAATGTATCACTATATATAATATAATAAATATAAATACATGTAATTAATCAATTTATCTCAAATTTAAATGTCAGAGATATATATAACTTGTAACAATGTAGCCTATAGAATGGGATACTGCAACATTGGCATAACCCTTGTGTACATGAATGTCCTGCATCTATGCATCCTCATATCATTTGTAACCTATATTCCTTAAATCTCTCACTTATATATATCTTGAGATGAATTCACATGTTAAAATTATATGTAATATACCAAACATGTGATAAATGCCATAAATGAATAATGTAAAACTAATAAACATTTCATGTTAGCTCCTGATTTTGGATTTTTTTGGAGTATTTTTATATTTTATTTTTGAGATATTTTATTTATGTAAAAATGATAAAAAATTACCCCATGAAGGGTATTATAATGTGTAGGTCATATATTAATAATGGGAATGGTCACCTATCATGACCGAGTAGTGTCACACACACACACACACACACACACACACACACACACACACACACACACACACACACACACACACACACACACACACACACACACACACACACACACACACACACACACACACACACACACACACACACACACACACACACACACACACACACAAACACACACATGCATATTTATACAAATCTAAGGAATGATATTGTACTCTAATGTAATGATAATCATCCTCATAACTCATGGATCTTGGTATGATGAGTAATATAAGAAGCATATTATCATGTGGAATCCATTGTATAGAAGGGTAAATAAGTTTTTGTGTTCATTTGAGGAAAATGGTGAGATGTGTGTAACATTATCTTAGTGTGTAATATAGTAGATAATGGTTATCGTGATTCATAAAAATATTTTATGTAATAGGAATTAAAGCACTAATCATCTAGGAAATTAAAATACATTCATTTTAACTATTTTCATAAAATAAACCTAAATAAGTGGAGTAAATGACTACTTAGAATGAACCTAAATAGGTGAAGTAACTAGCTACATATAATGAACCTAAATATGTTGAGTAATAAGTAATAGTGATGGTGGGGGTGGATGAGGAAATTCCTCTTCTTAAATAGGATACTCATATGGAATATCTAAAACTATGGCCATAAAATTTCCATGTATATACTTGACACATTTATGTACTGAGAATCCAAGGGCATCACAAAAACATATCAAATACCCTTATACTTAGTAAGACTAAAAAATAAAAATAAACTACTATAGGTCCTTGTATGAACTAAATATATAAATGCTAAGAAATCAACTAATTATGCAATCTTAATCTAAGATAAATTCAACCTAAGATAGAGAAACAAACAAAGAAAATAGTAAACACAAACTTATGCCTCAAATATGCATGTTTCTTCCATTGTGATGTAAACTTGATTTGCTCTTAAATAATGTGGTTCCTCACTCTTCTAATGAAAAAGAGAATGGGCAGAATTTTGGTGCAAAATGAATTTTTGGATGCTTTGATTCACTTAGACTTACTTGAATTCACTTGTAAATTTAATAAAATTTCATTAGCATAAGTTAGGATGGATTAAAATGATGGTTTTCAAGCTTATTTATAGTTTTCTAGAGAAAGATACAATACTGGAAGATTATTTTGATTTATTAAATGATCCAAATAATAAATGGTGTCTAATGAGTCCTCACCCATGAGGATGATGAATATTTCATATGGTTGAAATGAGTATGGGATTGGTTAATTGAGTCAACAAGAATGAGTCAAACTTTTTGACAACTCAAAGGATAACTCAAAGTAGGTTCAATAATTTGTGGGTTTTATTGGGATGAGTCAACATGTGAGAGAGAATAAGGTGGAAGATGTTGGGTGAGGTGTAAAATCTAGATTTGATTTTTAAATAAGGATTTAAAGTGTGCACAATTGATTAATTTGATTTATTTAATTATTTTAATTTGAAGGCAATAATTTTTAATAGGTTTTAGGTGCATTTTGACACTAAATATAATGTCTACATTTACCCCTCTTTAAAATGGTGTTTTGAAGAAATAATATTTAAAATAATATAAGAAGTAGAGTGTTGATTATTAAGAAGGAGAAATTTGCTCCAAAAGAATACAAATGAGTGTGATGATGCCCCCTCTAGGATTTGTGTAATAAAATAGATAGTCTCTCAAAAATGATGAAAAGAGGAAATTAAAAAAGTGGTTTGGATGAGTGATAAGTCAAATTATTGTAGAATTTATGTCAATATATCAATATTGAGGTTTTGTAAATAGGTTTCCCCAAGTTAATTAAAACAAGAGGATTGATTAAAAAACAATATGTTTACTATTCGAAGATTGCATGCTTAGTGTTTGCTAATGATGGAGGGTCTAATTGAGTAGTTATGGGAACAATATATCCCAATTATAATAAATAGTGGATCCAAAAATAGAAAAATATATTGAGTTTAAAATTATAATGATAAATTTATGAAGATTGATGGTTTCAATATTTTGAGAAAAAGCTAGAATAAGTTGAGTTAATGTACCCTAAAATGTGGAAGTAAAAATTGATGAAGAATAATTAGAATGGAGTGATGGGGGGAATATTTTAAAATGGGTTAAAAATATAAATAGAGAAAATGGGGTATATAAATTCATTTGTGCAAATTTGATTTTCAAAGCAATTTGCAAAGAGAATTTAAGTAGAGAGATTTGATCTAAGGTCTTAGAGGAAATATGGATAGCATTCCACACCAAAAAAACCATTCAAAGCGAGTAAGGGTTTTCAAAGACGTGAGAGGAGAGGGTCTTTGGTATGTTAGTTTTTGTTTTGAATTTTTTACATTTAATTAAATTTAATATGGCTTAAAGTTGACCGAAATGAAATCACAAATGGTAGATCTATGAATTTTGCAATGAAAGTTATGAATTCATTAGAGGAAACTATGAATTTGTGAAAAATAGAAGAAAATTCATAGGTATAAAAATTGAATTAGGGGAATAAATTTTTAAGAAGTGTGAACTCATAGTTTAGTAGTCATGAAATCATGAAATGAAAGGTGAAATCATCCAAATTAGTCATGAAATCATGAAAATGAGAGGTGAATTCATTGTAAGTGTAAAATATGGATAAAGAAAGGTGAAATTGATTAATTTTTGAGGAAAATGACATAATTTAGCAGTGAAAATTTGTAATGTAGAAGTCAATATAGTATTTTGAAAGAGAAAACGTAGATATGATAATAGATAAACAAGTGGTAGGAGAAGAATATATGAATATGCTAATTTGAGAGTAGACTTGATGTTTATTTGTTTGTTTTTAATGCTTGTAATGTAGGGATTACTAGAATTTTATGATGAATAAAATTAATTAGATGCTAAAATGTTTGATTTTTTTAGGAGGTATTACTAGTGCTAATGATTCAGGAGTGGAGGCTTAGAGCAATGACACAGATGGCTAAATTTATAGAGTATGATATTGGAGTTTTAGAGGTTACTAATTTATCTTAAATTGCATAAATGTTGGACATTTGAATAGACATAGAACTATTGATTGCACTTACTAAGAGATGACATAGTGAGATTAGTATATTTCACTTACTGACAAGAGAGATAATTGTTACCTTATAGGATGTGTATCATATCATGGGAGTTCTAATATGAGGGAGATGGGTATACTGGGCACAAGGTCCAAAGGAGATTACATTGTTCAGATTTTTTGTGATGGTATGATTCCTATTATTATGGGTGGTGTGGATGTAGATTACTATAATAAATTAAAGATGGATTATTTGATGATTGTACTTATGGATGTTTTTAGTGGCATTATTCTTCCTAAAAAGAATGGGAGGTTGTCCTATTGGTCTACTAGATGTGATTAGATATATGATGGAGATGGGTGAGAATTTTGCATGGGGTCCATGCATACTAGCATACCTTTACTAAGATTTACATCATGTATCTTATACAAGTAGTAAGGAGATTGGACCTTCAATATTACTATAATTATGGTGTTGAGATTACATTGCTATAGAGAGGCTAGTTGTACACATGAGCACTTGATCTATTGATGAACTATTGGCATATGGGTGGCACATGATTATTAGCATTCATAGGCCACTATAGGTGATCTAGATTTTTACAGGAGGGAAATTAATGATTTAGGTGATGACTAGATCACTTGGGGACCTTATAGAGAGATTGTATTTCAATGGGCACATGATTAATTACACATGGGAAATTTGATGAATCTATGCAAAATTATTGATACACATGATTATATCATAGATAGACATCACACAAATAGGATGATGAGATAGTTTGGGGTGAGGAAACATATACTAGATGGTACACATGTATTTACATGATCAATAAGAGAGAGATATTAATGGGGGATGGCCATTAATCTAGCAATAACTAATCATAGTTTGTTATAGTTTTAGATAGTAAGATGGAATAATCAGATATATGTGATTAATGAAAGACTTATGGATGGTTATGCCTATTTGTGGGCTTGGTAGATGCCATTGAGATTGACTATACCATATGCACCAGTACAAACATGGAGATAGAGATTGGTTTCCATCTTGAGTAGGTAGCCATGAGGCACATGATTGGGAGCACAAATTAGGAAGGATATTATAGGATATAAAGGATGATCATGAGCATAAGGTAGAAGATGTACAATGGAGATTAACTAGCTTCATAATGTGTTGATTATAGATATTGAGGATGTTGATATTTTATGTGAGGTAGCGGTTGATATAGATATTGATTTGGATGTAGAGTAGAGGGTTAGAGGAGATACTCCATTGTTAGTGATTGATAGTGAAGGGGATAGAGAGGGGAGGATCTAGTCATGAGAGAAGTTAATGACACTTAAATATATAGAGGGCATGTTATTGGTTATTCATGTACTATGATATTGAGAGAGGAGCATTCTATTGTAGATAGACTCTGGGAGGACATTAGAGCTTGTGATAAGGAGATTGATGGGCTACATAAGAAGGGGTCTAGATTACAAGGAGTGGTGGATGGTAGGGGGAATATAGGGTTGATATGAGATGATTATAGTCTAAGGTTGATAGGTTATAGGTTGTTTTTTATAGGATAGATAGAGATGGTATGGTTATAATAGTTGTGACACATGACATGGAGACCTAGACTCTAGACTATATAACATTGACATAACACTACAAACAAGAGAGAGACATGGATACGAGTAATCTAGTAAAGATGATGGTATTGATATATGGATAGGGATAGATTGTGACATTAGATAGGGTGATGAGGGTTATGGATTAGGCCACATATTATAGGAAATTATATGAGGAGGCTATACCATGTTCTTAAAGGGCATCATATTTTAGAGAGTACTTTATGAGACAATCTGAATTGATGAGATCAATTTAGTTGATTAAGTCAGAGAGGTTAGTGTGATAGGTATAACATGTTATGGGTCCTCCATGAGGCACACCATAATACAAGGAGCTATTCTTGAGACTAGACACTCCTTCAGAGGGACAAGATGAGACATGACATAGTGTTTAGATGATGGATTGATTCATCAATGTATATGTATATTTTGGGATGTATCATTTTTTATAGACACATTTGATATATATACATTCATGATTATTATGAGACCTTGTATTATGTGGATGGACATTATGGACTATTGATTGATTTTATGTAGACTTTATGCATGATTGATAAACGTATGGATTATGATTTATGCTATCATGTTTTAATTATTTTAGCTTATAGATTATGGATTATGGCTTATGTGATATATGATTAGATTCATGTATGGGTTTTAATGTGACATAGATGCTTGAATTTTGTGTTTTTTATTCCTTGCATTAGATTTCCAACAATAAATTTTTTTGAGTAATCTGATTTTTAATATAGTATAAAACACATTACCACCAATGATATTGAATAATCATGATGAATGTTAATGTTTTAGGCATATGAACAAAAGAAAGAATAAAATGTGTAAAATCAAAGTACATCATAATATAGAAAAACCATAACCATACTATTATGTATGTCACAAAATAATCTTCTTAAACACACAAAAAATAATAATTAAAACAAGATATGAATACAAAATTAATTTAGATGATACTAACACACACAAAATAACAATGCAAAACTATTAATAAAAAATGATACACAGATAAATGAACAAAGTAATTTTAAAGATAAATAATTTATACATTGAAAAATAATCATAATGGACAAAATAAACAAAAAGGAAATAACTATTTGAAAGGTAAGGGATAAAATAGATTAAAATCAATGGATAAAATGGATTAAATAACCAATTTAATGGTTAGGGATAGAAAATGGATTAAATAACCAACTTAATGCTTAATGATATAAAATGGATAAATAGCCAAATTAATGGTTAGGGATAGAAAACAAGAAATACAACAATCAAAATAAATAAAGGATTGAGAATAAAAATCTATAAGCAAGTACTTAACATTCTAAGCAAGATCTTTACAATTGTATCCAAGAGCTAGGCCAAATACCAAAAAATCATTGAGGAAGCATAATGTTAGGCTAATCTAGGCTTGGGGAAATGGATGATGGGGAAGATGGTATTTGAGCTGACTCTAGAGACCCTGTGTCTATAAGTGTTAACTACATAATCCACCTTAGACAAAGTTTATTGAGATCCACATGCCTCATTTTCCTAAAAATGGGGACCCTATGAAATTTTGGGTTATTAAACCTAGGATATACCTTACCATTAAATCCACATGAATAAAAACCCTTTATATGATTTAAATTTTTCAAAAGTCATGTTGGTCCATAACAAATATTAATGGGCACCTTTTAAAATGTTTTGTTAATGTCTAGTTCATTGGTTTTCTAATGATCTAATTTGTTTAAAAAGTGCTCTTGTAAGGGGTTATAATTTTAAAATCTAGGGTAGGATCCCTAAAAATTGATAAAAATTACTTAATTAAGGTTTTTGAATCATTGTATTACTTTGGCTATGTCAAAAATCATAATTTGATACTATGATGTACCTTGATTTTAAGTTTTAGATTAGGGTCCAAGTTAGATTTTGTACTTAGATTTTATGAATTTAGACTTTCCCCTTTTTTTATCATGTAATTTTCTAAATTTTCATTTTGGTCCTTTGCTTAGAAAATTGATGCCAATTCAGCCTCAATTGACACATAATAATGTTGCATACATTGTCACTCGATCATATAAATTTTAGGACTTCATCACATCTATTTTAGTCTTTGAAAAAATTTCATGACCCAATGACCTAATCAAGGAATGCCACTTAGAACTCAGTTTTAGCATTTCAAATTCAAATAGAATTCATAAAAGGTTGTGACCTAATAACCCAATTAGGGCATACCACTTGGAACTCAATCATAGCATTTCAAGTTAAAAAGGAAGTTACAAAAGGATTAAAAACCCATGATATAATGGAAGTCTACCACTTGGTAGTTTGTCATGTCCTTTCAAAGATCCTACTATTTTTTCAAGTCTCACAACCCAAAAACCCAATAAGAATGTGTCACTTGTCATTCAATCATTGCATTTTAGCCTATAAAAGAGTCATAACCTAATCATAGCATGCCATATGGCATCTAATCATAGAATTTTAAGACCTTGATTACCTTCAAAAAATACTACAATAAAGTGATCTAACCACATCATTCCACTTGGCAAAATGTTGTTCCCTTCACACCCCTCACATCTAAGGTGTTATGTTCAATATCTCAATATTGTGATTACATGAATAGATGACACCTAGAAACTAGTCACTTAAATCTCAGATAGTTAGATACCATGTAGAAGCCATTTGATAGCTAGAACTAATGGGATGATGACATGTGGACCCCTTATCTCATGGTAATAATGTGATCATAAGAAACTACAAAACTTAGTTAAGCAATCCAATCAAAAGATGACACATGGAAAAGTGTCATATTAGTTGGGTACATGAAAGGTTTTATATAATAAATCCATGTGACAATGTGATTCAATGAGAGATTGACACTTGGAAGGCTAGTAGAGGTCCCAATGCCATGTTGGCCTAAAATAAAAGGGGTCAAACCACACAATTTAAAAGAGGAGTGATCCAATTAGAAGGTAACACTTGAAAAAATATTACACAATCGACCTAGATATCCCAATATTTGAAATAAAAGACTAAAGCACATGAAAAGGTGCCAAGTGTTAGGCATGTGTTAAGTACGACACCTATGTGGTACATAACTATCTATAAAGTGCCAATTGTTGGTGAAAATTAAATGTTGATGGGGATCATTTTGATGGTTATAAATCCAAGTCACCTCAAGGGAAAAGTCAATCCTATAATGAAATGGCACGTAGACAAGTTAAAAATAGTGATTGGTTGATTTCCCAAATTACATTTTTGAAGCCATTAGAACAAAACTAAAGAGCCACCTAGGATTTAATTCAAAGAAGATTAAATATAATTTCCATTTAGGACTCATATATTTAAATTTAAGTTCTAAAATTTGGAGTTTAAAACTTGTTATCTTAAGGTATTACATTCACTTTTAGCTGTTATCTACTAAGAACTCCAAAGTATTATGTGATTATTTCTAAGGATTTATATGCATTCACATGCCATTAAAGTAATCCATAATCTCATAAATTAGAAAATGGAAACCATGGCTCAAGTAAGAACATTTAGAGCCACCAAGAAAGAACAATTTCCATTCCTTTATTCATATAGAATGAACATCATCTTCTGGGACACCAGTTTCAATTCCATTGCATTAAACACTAAAGACAAACACTATAATGATTTATTCTACCATGTAGAAAGGAATATAGATAGAGACAGTGATGATGAGGAAGGTTCTAATGATGTAGAATATAGGTTGGATATTTTGGCACTTAAATCTATAGGATTGCATAAGGTTGCATCTAATATAGATTTCCTCCCCTATGTAGTCTTAGTTTACCAAATGTTTCTCCAATCTAAGTGTGTTGATAATATTTTTAAATATTTTAATGATGGAAATGACATTACTTTTATAGTTGGGCTAGCCTTACATGTTTATTATGATCTACCTAGACTAAAGATTATTTATAATTAGGAAATTGTCACCCAATGGCTCCAAATACAACATTATATAATTTTTGAAGGATTAGGTAGAGAATAAGGGGAGGTTCATATACAAATCCAAGATCAGCCAAATCCCCATCTCCCAATTTAGAAAGGGAGTAAGGATGGGTATGGCTATGATTAATAGGCTTCATAGGGTGGAAGACATAGGCCATGTAGATGAGAAGTGGGTTCCACTTCTATAAATGATAATAGATGATTCCAAGACTCCCCTTTAGAAGAGATCATTTCCTACAACTTGTCAAGCCAGATTAGGAAAGTCATGGCCAACTAGGGGGATCATTTCTACATGATATCCTACCTAGTTGATGCCATCTATGATACCCATAATCTATTCAAATTCATCAATTGGGATCTAAAAATGTAGTGGATTGTACTTCACATATTAAAGGTAATAATCTAAAAATACAAATAGGAGATGAGAGAAATCATTAAAAACTTCTTCCTAATTGTGTATAGGGCCATCCATTAAAAACCTATGCCTATGTTATCAAAATAAATTAAAACAAACTTAAGAACCTTGGTAGACTACTGGTACTATCCAGACTACACAATGATAAGGGTAGTAAGAATTAAGACATCCTCCTCTAGGTTGCCTACCACAATGCTAGACAAGATGGCTAAATAAGAGAATGTCTTCCAATTACTCATAAGGTTGGATGGGTTGTGAAAGAATAATAAAAGAAGAATGTTTTATCTTCAATTATCTAACATTAGCTAGTTGAGAATTGAAAACTAGAACTCAGTCATTTTTTCCATCAAGCAAAGACCCACCTTTAATTTGGAAAGAGATACCAATAGGGAATGGGACCCTAAAAATTTGACTTTCAAACACTACATAAAGCATTGGGAAGATCTAATAATTACCTATCATCATGATCCTGAAGATGAAGAGAAGTTATACATTAATGCATCTAATGACATAGAGATTAAAGGCTATCAATATCCCATAAGTGAAGGGGAGGTTAGAATATACAGGGTCTTATGAGGTTTTTGAACTTGAGGGCACCCAAGTAGGAGCATCTACATCCACATTACATGCTTATGTTACTATTGAAGAAAGGCCAAGTGACCCCCAAATTAGTTGAATAATATTGTAGGCATTATATCCTACTTTAGAGAAGGGGGGAACTGATAAGGAAAAACATATTGAGTAGGCATCTATTTTAGGGGAAACATCTAGCATCCTATCCCTAGAACAAAGTTTTTACCTCAGTATAAGCAAGGCTTTTTATGGAGGTAGTAGTTACACCTACTCCAACACCAACAACTTATCCATTAGGGTTGTATCCCATGCTTCCTACTAGAGAGGAACCAGATATTATAGGTCAAGATCATCTTTGTTTACCTCCTTCATTATTATATAACCAACCCTTGGGAATATTTTATGAACCCCCAACTCTAGAACATATGAACCTCTTACCCTATAAGCCCCTCACTAGACCTGTAATTAGACTTGTGACTATGCCATTGCCCATTATCAACCCTTTCATAATATCATCCACTTATAGAGTCTTAGTAATGGCCAATTTTCCTCTAATTCTATCAAGTCCTATTCCTAGGCTAGGTCCTCAATTACCAAATAAAAGTTAAATTGTTTTCATCCCCTAGTTCCTCTATTCCCAACTAGTGCTTCAACTATCATTAGTTCTCATTCATCTTCAAGAATGATGCTTCCCACTTCATCCCCTAGTTTTTCATTTATCCCAAACATATCCATAGTTACTTCCCAAACATCTACCTTTCATGGATTAACACCAGCTTAGTAATTGACTGCATCTATATAGCCTTTGAGTGGTTATTTAGACAAATCATGGATAAAAAAAATGCAATTAGCTACATTGGAAAACTAGGATTTGGTCATTATAGACCCTCCATAGGTCACATTGGAATTTGACAAGAAGGTTGGGGTAATGAAGAGATTAACTAAGAGGAAGGTCACCCATCCAAACTAAACAATTATGTATGATTTAGAGGAGACCCTATTTTATTTCACCAAGAAGAAGAGAACCAGGCCTGAACAAAATAATATTATGAAGAGGACCCACTCTCAGCTTTAAATGTATATGGTGTTATAACTACTGAGTTGGTAAAGGGAATAAATTAGAGAATAACTAATTTGGAAAATCAACACAAAACCACATTGCTAGAGGAGGCCATAACCAAGGTGGAAAGGGTTGTGTAATTAATGTTTGATACATTGAACACCTTGGCCTAGTACAAAGTAAAAGGGGACAAAATCTATAATAATATTCTCAAGGCATAAGTTACATATGGGACATATGATAGGAAGATAATTAACTTGGTAAAGTTGATCATAATGAATTTTTTTGAGGATTTTGAATTTAATTCCATTAGAGGACTTGAACATTGCTCAATCCTATATATTTGGAAGAAGGAAATTTCTAAACTAGTGTGTTGATGAAATGAGATCCCTAGGTGAGTCTCTCATCCAACAGGGTGTTAGAGTCATAACTTTGCTTAAAGAGGTTGAAATCATTCACCTTTCCAACAAGGATGGTTCGAAAGGATGCTTTTAGAGCCTAGCTACAAAATTTATTATAAATTTTAGAAAGGAAGCAATGTATAGAGAAGTGATCTTCAAGTAGGAGATGGTATATTTGAAAACATCTACAAATCATAGAATTAAAAAGTCTATGGAAATCAATTAAGTTATGGGACATCTATTGAGAAATCATGATATAATGGTAGGGTGTATAATAAAATTACTAAAACAACCCATTATTGATTTAAAATTAATTATAAGTGATTACAAAATATGATCTAAAGTATGGAGAGGCTAGATAGAAACTGAGAAACAAGCAACCAATAAGCCATAGATGGTCACCATGAGATATTATTCCTCCTTGCCCCCTCTTAGAACTTATTCTCCTATGTCTACACTAAGAATAAATACTCCAACTATTTTGGGTTCACATTCATCTTTTTCTACATTGGGATCTTCATCATCGACCACACTAGCAAGATCCTAGCTCAACACCTCAGGAGCAAGATAGCCATTTGTTAGGATTTATCTTGATGAATATCATGTACTAATTACCTTAAATTCATTGTAAAATATTCCCCTATTTAATTAGGTAATATTATTTAGTTTTTAGGACATGAGTTACTTTGTACATTGATAAATGTTGTACATCTAGTTTTTTTGTAACCATCTTAGGCATTAAAAGGCCTATATAGGGGTTTCCCCCCTTAATTATACCCCATAATAAAATTTTGTGAAAGTAATGAAAATAGATAGAAGAATTCTTGTAATTTGTCACTATTTCATCATTTTCATACTTTATTATTTCTCAATCTCTTTTAATGAAAAATGATTTCATTTCTCTAATGGTTAAGTCTAGTGGTAGTGTTTCCAATGTATCTTGTTAGTTTGTGCTTTTAGCTATGCTAATAAAATATGTTATGCATGTGCTATTTTCTTTATATTCTACTAATGCATGTATTGAAATAATTTTTTTATATGTAGCTATTTCAAATCATACTTTTTAGATATATGAATTATATTTACCCCATAATCCCCATTATATTTAAGATATTCTAAGTCTAGCATTAAGATCTCATAAATGTTAGTTTTATTTGCACTATTTTTAGAAGGAAATAAAGGAGATATATTGGTCATTGTTGTTACAAATAAAACCTTCTTTTCTATTCTACCTTTCTCCCCTTTTTGAACTTTTTTAACATGAATTAATTTAGATTAATGCTTAATGTGAATATCCACTTATTTGTTTGAAGTTTGGGCATAAATTGGCAAAGTATAAAAGTAATTCTATATCATAACAACACAAAGAAAATTTAGGTAGATTGTGTCAATACTGGTTTCCTATTTCCCTACAGTAGGTTCTACTTGAAGACTAAAAGGTGGTGGCTATGTAATCATTCCATCAAAATTGAGTTAAGCTCTAAGGTCTTCTAGTACCTATACTACAAACTATGAAATATTGTTTTGTTATTCTCATTATATCTTTGACAAAGATATACATCAATAGAAGGTTAAATTTGGTGTTAGGATAAGGGACTCTTTAGTTTTTTGAGTAAAATTGTAGTGTATTTCTTTTGAAATATATCATGATTTATTTAAACACACAAAGATTAGGATAAAAACTACATTTTCTTTTCATCTTCTGAAAGATATTTTCAAATTTTGAAAGATCCCTATGAAATGTTTTTATTCCAAAATATACTTTAAATATTGACTCAAGTCTTAAGGTATTATAGAATTACCCCTTTGATTTGTTTAAATTTCATCTAAAAACATTAAATATAGGTGTGTCAACAAATTATTTGAATAGATCAGGATCTATTTCTTCTATATTTGAAAGGTTATGCATGATTTAAACTAATAACTTTTGATCTATGATAAATAAAGATAAAGATCAATGTTTAAGTGGATTATTTTGTGAAAGATCATTGAGCCAAGGCTTTAAAGGTCTACATTGTGTACATTCACATAGAATGAAGATATTCTTTGAGTAGATCTTACTTTGAAGTACTCAAATAAATGTAATACACTAAAGGTTGCTTGAAATTTCTTGTCTAACATTAATCTTTGTAGGTTAGACCAAGTTTTTGACAAAAGTTTATGCAAGCCTCAAAGCTTTGAAGGATCCAAATTAGTGAAGGTAAAATATGACCACTCTTCTTAATTATGGAAATTTCTAAGGGGTCACTTTATGTTAATTTGGTCAATCTTTACCTTCCTTAGCAATATTTGATTAACCTTTGTAATATTGTGAATTTATGACAGATCTTTTGATATCACCCTAGAGTTGCCTAGGATTCAAACCAAATCTCATTCTAAAACTAGAGTTCCCCTTAGATCTTTAGAAACCCATCATGATGATAGATCTAATAAAGGGAGACATAGGAGATCCAAATATTACCCTACCTCTCTAATAAGCCAACATTCACACCCTCTATTTTACATCTAGCTAGCCATGGCATGGTTAGGAGGATATTTCATAAATATTCCCACCCCTATGCATAATCTACCTAGGAATCATGAAAAGTACCTCCCCCCGCTTCAATCCATCTGGGGGTATAATTTTTGATGAGCATTTCAAGTCATTAAATTTAGATCTTAGGCTTCTAAATGTCATCCATGAAGACATAGCCTATAAACTCTTCCCATTTACCTTCAAGGAAGTAGCCTATGACTAGTTCCTTAATTTTTTATAGGATTCCATCATAGGATTGAACCATTTTAATGATAACTTCATCACATAATTTAGAAGGGTCATTAGTCCTAGGATCATTTACCAATAGTTCACCACCCCAAGCTAAGACCCAAATGAGCCCATAAGAGATTTTAATGCTAAATTTCAAAATATTTATAGCCTCACCATAGCTCCCTATCAACTTGCATACTACCTAACACTTAAAATTTATAATAATTCCTTAAACCCAATGAGTATTATCTTTATGCATAGGTCCATAAACATCAATATGCTACCACATGCATATGTGGAGGCTATGCATATTAATAAACAAATACACCCACAAGGGAATCCTACCTTTTTTTTTATCTCAAATATTAACCCAAATTTACTTGCTTTGAATCTAGACCCAAATGAAAACTATAATATGTTTGCATTGAATCAAATACCTAGCCTTAATCAATTGACATTAAGCCATGCATCTCCTAGATAAAACACATGATTATTTAATTAGTTTAATGATGGAGCTCATCCCTAAAATAATAGTCAAGCTTTAGTCCCTGTTAGAAACTTTAACACCCAAAACATTATACAAAACCTAGTCTAAAAAACTAATCCTAACTCCTCAAAGGGTGATTTGAAATCAATTCATAGAATGGTTCAAAAACTAGGTAGTGACTTCCTACATTTGTAAAGGGAAATGGGAAACATGAGGGAAGGTTCTAAAAGAAATTACACATTCTAAAATTATAATAGAACTTTCAATAATTCTAACAATAATAATAACAATAAAACCCCATCCAATAAGATGTCTGACATAAATATCTAAGAATTAGCCTTGCCTAATTGGTGTAGGGTCCATAACATAGCCTAACATGGTGAGTTAGACTGCATAGAATTATGCAACACCTTTAAAATACTCTGAAGTGAGTTGGAAAGTTATGACATTATCTAGGACATTCAAGATAATACTAATAATTTAAGAAATACAAGAGCACATGATATTGGGTCTAATACCACTAAAATGTACCTCATAGTTTAAACTTATGAGTTTCCTAACCAAGAAGAGAATGATCCTAAAATTAACATGGATGTGATCCACGATTTCCAACAATACTAGAAAAGTAACTATATCTTGAGGAACATAACTTAAAAAAAACCTACAATGACTTCTAAACTACCCAACAAAGTTGACATGCCTCTAAATCATAGGATTAATAATGATCCTCCTCCCCCAAAGGGAAATAATTTAGAGTGGATTATAAGAAATGATTAGGCAAGAATTAGTCAAAAAAATCAAAGAAAAATGCAAAGAGAGATAATTAAATCAATCCAATCTATTCATGAAAGAAATTAAACTAGTACCTTCCCAAGTGACTCAATTTCTCAAAAGTGGCTCACAAATATGTTCTCTCCTTGATCAAGCAATCTTGTCTTCATCAACAATGGTGGCAAACTCTTCCAATGTCTCAAGAACACTCCTTAAAACTTAGGCTCATGATATTAAAACTATCTAGTTTCCTATCAAATGAAGCTAATCCAAATATGAATAATAAAATAATCAAAACACAAATGAGTTGTGAAGAGATTTTAACATTATATTATTACAATACTTGAGCTTAAAATGATGTTTTATACCCTCCTATATATAGATTTTTGAGATTGATCAGGATCAAAAATGACCATCCATCTCGAGATTGAGATATGTGGCCATTAATTGATCTAATATTTGGAATTAAATACATAAATATCCTCATCATGATTTGGGAAGAAGGGGAATTAATGAGGCATGAGAGGCATTAAAGTGGGAGACCCATAATCCTAATATTTTATGCATTTATGGCTTATGGATTCCACACCATAGATCATGTTACTAGGTGATTTAGATATTAAGAATCAATTTCCAATATTAAAACAATCAATAACTTCCATGGAATATCCACTTAATATCTTGATTTTAATTAATTAGCCTTAAACAAGATTAATCAATGTTTGTGTAAATCTGTGGAAATTGGCCCTCAATTAATGAAAATGATCAAAAATTCATATTATTAAGTCATAATTTGATTGGAGAAGAATTGGAAGGTGATGTTAGATGTGTTGAAATTATATTCCCATTTAGGATGTTTTAAACATAAAATAACAAAGGTACATGACATGTACTAATGAATTAGAAGAAAAGAGTGATCCAGAGCATAAAAAGGTGAAATCATCATTTTAAATTGAAATGAATTGATCAAAGTTAGGTATATAATAAAGTACATTACCCCATTTAAGGATAAATTAGCCTAAATCAACACTTTTATATGACAAGCTCAAACCATTTAGTGCATTTTATGGATTTTGGCCTAAAATGTGCATTTGAGTGTAAATCGAGTAAGATTGACAATTTTAACACAAATAGTCTTAAGAATTAGATGTCTAAATTTTTCTACTATTTTAGAAGGCATAGTGAGACATTCATGTGAAGAAACATCTTCTTAAAGAAAAGAGTTGTCAAGAAGAAATTGGAAATGACCGATGATGCTCCCTTGAGAGGACATACTAGGATGAAAAAGAAGGATGGACTCTCAAAAAAAGAGAGAAAGTGAGATTAACCCATGAAATATATCACATATAAATTAGCTAATAATTTCACGTATTGATTTCATCAACGATCAAAATATAATTAGAGGTATAACGGGCCCTAAAGATGGGGGAATGGGAAGGATACAATCCATAAATGTAAGGGACACACTTTAAATGCACCTAATTTGAGAGTGTAAGCTACGTGCTTATGACATTGATGAATCCCAAGATAATTTTCTCACTAAAATATTTCCATCATGGTAAAAAGTGTGGATATCTTGAAATTAGAGGAAAAGGAGAATGTGGTCTCCAAAGAGATGATAATAAGAAGTGCCCCAGTAAAGCATATTTGATCATGATAAAATGGTTGTGCCCCAATAGGGATAATTTTGATCACTAATAAAGAGTAAATAATGGTTTGCCTCTATAGGGATGATTTTATTCTTATGGTAGGCTTAGATGTGGTGCCTAAAGATGGGAAAATTAGCAAGCAAAATATCTCAAGGGAATAACCTATGGCATAGATTAAAATGAGTAGACACAGACATAGATGTGATGGTATAATGGCTTAGAAAGCCATATAAAACCAATCATATGAGAATGTAAAAAGTGATGAAAAAGATGAAAATAAGAATGAAATATAGCTAAGCTAACGTCAATAGAAATTGAGCACTACCTACATAGTCCACTAAGATCTCAAGCTGATGTAGTTCTCCTAAGAAGTGGGATAGAATGAAATGAAGGATGAAGAAAACTAACCAAAGATTGATTAGACTCATGATGTATGTGAAGATATTCTCATCTAAGCATAGAGTCAAAGTGATAAAATGCAAGGTACCTAGATGCCTATTGAGCCTAGTCCATGCATAGTGTTCTTGAGAATTATTCATCAGAGTGATGTTGACATTAAGACTTTGAAACTTGAGCATAAAATGTTTTTTATAGAAAAATAAATTAGCAATCATAACTATGAATAAATTATAATGACATAATATTCCAATTGTGTAAATCTAATTCAAATATGAATACCTATAACTAAGGATAATGGTAAATAATAACAAAAACTAGAGTTACAACTATTTACATTTAAACAAAAAATCAAAGACAAATAAAAAGAAAACAAGACATCTTAACAACATCAGATCAAGATATGAATAATATAGATCTATGTGGACCATCAAGATGTACTTGGAAAAATAAAGAAGCAAGACCAAATAAGAACTCAAAAGACCACACAGAACACATAAAACAATATAAATAAATAATTTTTTTTGGTATTTTCAAAGTATCTCAACTCGTGAGGATTACGAGACACAAATTGTCCAACTCATCAAGATGGAAAGAGCATAAAAGAGAGCTCATGAAATGGTGAGAGCATGCCAACTTAAAATGCTCACAAGATGGTAAGAGTTTATGATTAAAGGGACTGAATTAACCTTAATGTGAATCAAACATGACATACATAACCCCAATATAATCTCAAGTCATAGTAATTTTTCCCTCATAAAAGGTAATAAAAATTTGATGAGGTCATAACAAGTTCATAAATAAAGGTGAATGATAAGACAAATGATAATATTAATGACTAGATGATATGGAAATGCATTATAAAAAGGTGTTGTACCTAATTTTCCCATAGTTAGTTATAATTAAGAAGCAATGTCATAATTTTGATTTGCTTAAATGTGGTTATAATCAATGATATCAAATACAATACTAATTTTCCCATAGGTAGTTATAATCAATGATACCAATTAAGATGATAGATGAAAGATAACTTGCTAGATCAAATGTCACACTACTACCATATAATGTCATTCAACACTAAATTAAAAAAATTGTTAAAATTGGATCCAAATCCCCCCACAAAAACTGTAGGATGAACCAAAAGAACCAAGATCAAAATAAGATTGGTAAGATGACTAAAAGTAAGATTAGGTCAATAATAAAGACATGGTATAATAACATGATATAAGAAAAGTGATTAGAAGACAATTGGCTATAGTGGTAATAAAGTTGTCCCCAAGCGATGATTGGCTTAGCTATGCTTGAAAAATGGTGAGAGCATAAAAGAAGGTTTCTTTAAAAATGATGAGAGCATTTAATCTTATAATCAATTTCTCATAAAATGATGAGAGCATGATAAAAATGACTGAGTTGATCTCAATATAAATTGAGCACTACCTACATAGTCTCAAAGGACCTCAAGTCAATGTAGTTTAAACAACATAGTAAATAGAATGCGATGGTATAAAATGCCTATAATGAAATGGTCTATAAGGTTTCCCCTAAGAGACAAGGCATGGTAATGGAAAATGGTAATTGGAAAATTGAAAAATGGTTTTACCACTCTTATTGACAAGGATATGCACATCTTAGTCAATATGTGAGACAACAAAAATGATCAATTGTAAAGTTGTTATCTGACACCCTTTCAAAAAAGTTGCTCTACTAAGAACTTGTTGCTGATTTGGATCTGAATAATGTGTTCATGATATTTTTTGGTCATTCATTTAGTTCCCTTCAAATATCAAGATAAGATATCCTTATAGCCTCTTAAAGGAAAGTGCTACTAATAAATTATATAAGTGGGTAATGAATAGGTGGATGATAATGGAATGCAGAATAAATGGGTAATAAATGAAGATCAGGAATTTTAGTCACATTTAATGTTCCTTATACTAGATTTGGCATAATTTTGGTTATGGCAGGGCTGAAGACCTTTGAATATGATCTCAATAAGATCATTGTATTTTATTATTGCTTGATCTTGAGAGTAGATACCATTTGATTATGTTATAGATTGGAATCTATTTTGATTTGATCTTGAATAATATCTTTATTAAATAGTGATGAATATTTATGTTCAACTATTGGCACCTCGATAATGTTTTCACCAATGAATTTGTTTGAATTATCCCTAAGTTCCTCCAAGAAGGTTGCATGAAGAGATCTTAACATTTTACTTTGATTATCTTCTAGCGCTTTTGAAAAGGTTTCACTAAAAGATGTTGAGTTTGATCTTTTCTTATCCCGTAGTGCCTCTGAAAAGGTTTCACTAAGAGATTGTTCTTCTTTTGAATGAATGGGGTCTTCATCCCACTAATATTCTACACCTAATATGTATTCATGTATGTAGTTCAACAAAGTGTAATTATATCATTCTCAATCAACATTTGTGGGAGGTGGAATGTCAATATAATGGCTATGTTGGGTTGTGATAATGGGGGGATGATGAAAGTTAGCACAATCCTCATAGAAGATACTAGGAGAATTTATGTTGATGTTGAAGTAATCATCCTCAAAAATTATATAAGGATAAAAAAATATATTCAAATTGATCCACAAGGAAATTATAACTAATGTTATAACAACCATGGATATAATCTATTTTTGAATCTAATTCTGATGTAATTGACTCTTAATCTAATGTTGTAACTGATGTTGATTTTATTTTTGATGTTAAATATGATGTCAGTTCAAAAATTGAACCTGACTCTAATATTGATTCTTCATCTAATTTGGTTGTTTTTATAATGATGTTATATTGAATTCTTGGTATTGAACAAGTAATGGCCTATGATGGCATAATGGGCTCAATAAAAACTAATTCATCTAAGAAGGGTTCAACATATATTGGCTCATCTAAGTGAAGCCCATCAAAGAGAGGGAATCATTCGAGGGATGACTTGATAGAATCTTGTCTATCAAAAGGAGACCCCTCAATGAGTGGAAAAAGATCAAGATACAACTTTGCAAACACTATCTTTTCAAGGAGATGAGGCTCTTTAAAAATAGGTAACATATGAATAGGTGATTCATCATAGGTTGAATTGTCACAAATGGGTGTTTCAACAATAACATAATGGTTTTCATTCACAATTGGTTACAAATATCAACTTTGAACACATTTTGATCCTCATAAGATGGCTCTTAAAGAGGTAATGGTTCTTATTTTGGCTCAAAGATCAACATGGAATTTATAAAGTGGGTAACATTTGGTTCAGTGGGAACAATGGTTTGTGGTTCAATAATGGGATCTATAAAAATAGACTATTAAATAAGGGATAAAAAATAATGGGTTCATCAAATGGAGGTTCTTCAATAATAGGTTCATGAAAAACTTGTAATGATCCAAGAATGGTAATGATTAGATGCTTCAAGTTTGGTTGTTTATGCAAACCAAAGGAGGAGTTCCTAAAATAGTAACCTTCACACATTGTGGAGCTTGATCACTTACACAAGCTGGAGGAGAATAGCCTATAATGTTAACCTTCACTCATTGCAAAGATTGATTACTCACACAAGCTGAAGGAGAAAATGGATATCCTAAAATTGTAACCTTCGAGTGTGATGTGAAAATTTAAGGAAAAATATGGGGATGATGTATGACAATTGGCATAGATTGGATTTTCAACAAATATTCCCAAAAATAATGACATCCTCAAAAAAGCTAGAATTCTCATTTCTACCATAAGAATGCTTTACCTTGTAACTAGGGCCACATGAAACCCTATTTCAAGTGTACCTTTGAGTCATTATTTATAAGAGTGTTCTCAATATTTTACTAGATTTGGACACTATTTTTCAAATGTTTAAAGAAGGTATGAATTTTGATCTTTCTTCCAAACAAATTACTAAGGTACCAAAGAGACTATAAAAGAAATGTGGCTTGAAACGACACATAATTAGAAGAATGTATTCATAAAATTATTCAACCTTGGGTAAAGTTGAAATCATATAGATCATAAGAGGGTATGATAACTCAAAAATACAAGGTGAAAACTAGTACACCAAAGCCTATATTTTTGTGATACATCAATACCATAAAATTTAGTTTAACTTTAATGATTTTTTGCAAGAAAATTAGTAGAAATCCATTCAGATTAGGAAGGAGATAATGCAAACTAAGAAACTCATGATGTGGAAACATGCAATAATTCTTAATTATAAAACTAGAACCAAATAGGTAACACAATGCCACCACATGGTAATAATCATGGTAGTATAAAATGTGTTCTATGACTCAAATCATGAGTGATTTGTAAGATGACTTGAGTCCACCAAAGATGATAATGTGATAATGATTCTATACATAACCCTCAATTCAAACATGAAATTAAACACAAGTTAAAATAAGTCAAGTGAAAATGGCAAACCTAATTTAACACATCAAACTTTAAAACTTAGAAAAGTCCAATTTTGAATTTAAATTATCAATGAGGGACTTAAAAAACTTTGGAAAATGATCTAGACTCAAATGGGTAGTATAATTGTACCAAAATGGATGATATGACACAATGTTTAAGATGACAATTTGAACAAGGAAAAAGATAATTTTCACTTGGACAACGTAATGCCTCCTTATTTAATAAATATGGGGACAATGTGTTTTGTTTATAGTTTTTGGTTAACAAGCAAGTTTTGACCCAAAACAATACCAATTAATCTAAGACAAATACAAATCAACTAATTAATCATCTTAAACCCTAAACTAACAAAGTGTGGCAAAGTAGGGTTAACTAAACTAGTAATTTTTTGAACATTTCTAGATGGATCCCATGTACAAAACTTTCACATGAAAATGCAAGAGAAGCAACATATCAATTGGGTCTACATCATATATCTTGTTGTAAAAAGGTCTTTCTCTTTTTACAACCACTATATCCATCACTTTCTCAATGTAGTGTGATGTCCAACATTATCATACATCATGAGCTTAACCCTAGTGATAGGAGATGGTTTAAACACTCAAACCATCATCCCAATGGGGTGATACCAATTTATATACCTCCTCATAGAAAGGGGTTGAAGATGACACTGGTAAATGAAACCTTGGGTCAAAGCTTCCCTAAAGAACTTATGGGAGGTAATGAAGTCCCATTCACAAGCCAAGATGTAATGAATAAATGACAAGTAAAAGAGATTTAAGGTTATTTATAGATCACCCAATTCATGTAGGTATTGGGGATAACCTTGACAACTTCTCTTTTACACCTTTGACTAAGTCGCTTTGAAATAAATATGGTGCTTTTGATCTTAAAAATTCCCTAAAGGGGATGGGTAGGATAGCATACATATATAATCTTTCTTTTTGCCAATCAATTATAATAAAGCAATTATATCTTGAAGACAAACTTTGAAATGTGTTCAATTTTAGAAAACTTAAATTGAAAAGTTTGGTGATATTCTTTGGCCCCTTGGCCTTAACTTGGAAGAAACAACCACAAAAACTATTCAATAAAACACCCTAAATTTTTTGTTAAACACCAAATGAAAGATTTTGATTCTTATTAAACATCCAAAAACAAGGTTAAAAATATCTAAGAAAATTTAGATTGGTACTCTTCAAAAAGGCCTTGCATAAAAAGTTAGATAACCTCCTTTAACTTTGAAGTTCTTTTAAATTTGAAGTAACTTTTAAAAGTAAACACCTATCAACTTGAAGGCAAAAAATAAAGAATTAAATGCATTAGATTAAACTTGGTTATAAACTTTATTTTGTTAAAAAGTATGCAAATTTAAGGTAAAATAATATCATATTCTAAAAATTCAAGTGGAAAAACATGGTTTAAAAAAATCATAAAAAATGGAGTCCGTATGACCCCAAACTAAGCTGTGAAAGATGGCCTATTAGCTTACTAACCTGCACAATGACCATCAATAGTTGTACTTGATCATTGATGGTTTCAACTGATCATCAATGGTTGAAAATGACCATCATCTATTGCACTAACTATTGGTAGTTACTATGTAAACCTATGATAAATAAAAATGGAAAAACAAAGTTAGAAAATCAAATTTAAAGAGCTTTAATCATCCAAATGAAGATCTAAAAGTTGCATAATTATCTTCTTGTTATGTGGGATGCGTCAGTCCCACTAGGTGTGCAAAAATGTAGAGTGGATTACAAGAAATTATTAGTCAAGCATTATTTTAATAAATCAAATTAAAATGCATAGAGAGATAATAAAATAAATCCAATCTATTCATGTGGGGGTTTTCGAATAAAAATAGGATAAAAATGAAAAAAAATAAACCATTACCTTCCTAAGTGACTCTATTGCTCAAAAGTGGCTCAAAAACATGTTTTCCCCTTGATCAAGTAGTCTTTTATTCATCAACAATGGTGGAAAACTCCTCCAATGTTTCAAGAACACTCCATAAAACCTAGGCTCATGATATTGAAACTATCTAATTACTTATCAAATGAAGTTAACCTAAATATTAATAATATAATAATCAAAACACAAATGAGTTGTGAAGAAATTTTAGCATAATAACATTAAAATACTTGAGCTTAAAACTAATGTTTTATACCCTCCTATTTAGGTATTTTTGAGATTGATCAGGATCAACCATAACCATCCATCTCAAGATTGAGATGTGTGGCTATGAATTAATCTAAAATTTGAAATTAAATCCATAAATATCCTCATCATGATTTGGGAATAAGGGCATTAATGAGGCATGGGAGGCATTAAAGAGGCAAGTGAGACCCATAATGTTGATATTTTATGCATTTATGGCTTATGGATTCCACCCCATAGATGATGTTGCTAGGTGATGAAGATATTAAGAATTAATTTCCAATATTGAAAAAATTAATAAATTCTATGGAATATCCACTTAAGCTCTTGATTTTACTTAATTAGCCTTAAATAAGATTAATAAATGTTTGTGTAAATCTTTAGAAATTGGCCCTCAATTAATGAAAATGATCAAAAAATCATATTATTAGGTTATAATTTGACTGGAGAAGAATTGGAAGGTGGCGTTAGATGCATTGGAACCATATTCCCATTTAGGATGTTTTGAACACAAAATAACAAAGGTACATGATGTGTAATAATGAATTAGAAGAAAAGAGTGATCTAGAGCACAAAAAGGCAAAATCATCATTTTGACTCAAAATAAATTGATCAAAGTTAGGTAAATCATAAAATTCAATTCCCCATTTAGGGATACATTAGTCTAAATTAACACTTATATACAACAAGCTCAAACCGTTTATCATGTTTTTATGGATTTTGGCCTAAAATGTTTATTTGAGTGTAAATCAAGTAAGATTGATAATTTAATCACAAATAGTGTTATGAATTAGATGTCTACAAAGGATACTCAACCAATTATAGATTTGGATAAAACTAGACCCAATGGTGTATACAACATCATGGAAGATATGAAGAAGATTAAGTCCAACATTAACTTACATGAGCTTTCTCAAATCACTAAGTAATGTGATTTATTGTTAAAATCATTAACTAAGAAATTATATAAAGGTAAATCCAAATCTATGAATGAAAATGTGGTAATGTATAAAAGTAAGGCTAAGGTCCCTCCATTTTTGTTAACTATTAGAATCTTTGGGAAGAATGTGTATGGTTTTTTACTTAATTCTAGAGCATCTACTAACATAATTTCCATGGGTATTTATGAAAAGTTAGGACTGAGTCCAATCAAATCTAATAGAGTTGTTGTCTAGTTAAATTAGTCAAAGGTCAAGGTGGTATGATAACTATTGAAGATTCATATGTAGCTAGCTCATAAAACCCAAATTCAACAATTCATTGACATTCAAGTCTTAGAAATCCTAGAAGCATATGGGATGTTATTTAGTAGAGACTGGAAAAAATCCTTGAATGGATACATGTCCATAGACTATTCACATATGTGGTTAACTTGGAGAGGTGTGCCTAATCAAATTTAAATTAAATGGGAGTTGAGAATGAAGTTCATGATAATGGAGAACAATGCCAATAATAAGAAGTGAATTTCTAGTCCATTGACTTAGGCATATACTCTCTTCATACTATTAGTTTAAATAAAAACACTGTTATGACCAAGGATGAAGGATTTTGGATGATGTAATTTGATGGTGTGAGATCCAATAAAGACTCAAGGGTAGTTATAATATTGACAAATCTAGTTGGTAAATAATACTTAACATCTTATAGACTTCAATTTACATGCACTAATAATCTTGTAGAATGTGAGGCCCTAATCCTAAGACTTCAATTTGCCATCAAACACAAGGTAAAGAAATTATTAGTACATGGTGATTTAAAATTAATCATCAATCAAGTACATAGTCAATACAAATGTAAGCTTTCTTATCTAAAAAAGTATAAATTTAGAGCATAGGATTTAATTGAAAGCTTCGAAGCATTTAACATTGGATCTGTACCCAAGGATCAAAATCAGATGGTAAATGTGTTGGCTTTAATAGAAGTAAATCTAGTTCCACATAAGGCCCTCAAATTGAAAATTTTTACAGTTGAAATGATATCATTCCCTTCTATCCTAGACAATTTTAACCACTTCTATGTGTTTGATGATGATAAGAAAATCATTAAATTCGTGAATAGTTCTAAAGTCTTTAAATCACACATAATTACTAAGCAAAATGAAGAGTTTGTAAATGAGTTTAAAGCTAAATATGATGGTGTAATCTAACTAAATAAGAATATAATTCCTAAAGGCATGGTCTCTCTAGATATGATATTCAATTAGGACAAAATGACAAGTGATGCTAAGATGCCCAAAGTGAGTGGCAAGTATTACAAGAAAATTAATTTTGGTTCATTGAGCAATCCCTATAACATTAACATCAGGATTGTCTGTATTAAAGAATAAGTGGTTGAAGCCACTAAAATATTGTCTAGATTCAAGGATGTAATTTCATAGTCTTAAAAAGATCTCAAAGTATTTGAAACTATGGTCATCACTCATGTAATTACTTTAAAGGAATCATGCAAACCTTTTTAGTAAAAGTAGATACCCATGAACCCCATTCTATAAACTATCATCTATAAGGAAGTAAAAAAGTTACTGGACACAAGGATATTCTTCCCAATCAAACACTCTACATGGGTGGCTAACTTGGTCCCAGTCAGAAAGAAAAATGGAAAAATTAGACTCTACATAGACTTTCAAAATCTCAATAAATCCTTAGAAAATGATAATTACACATTACCCTCTTTGGATGAGGTAATTCAAATGGTTAATGGCTCCTAAATGGTGTCCTTCTTAGATGGTTTCTCTTGTTACAACTAGATCCTATTTAATAGAAAAGATAGAATGAATACCACCTTCATGACCAAGTGGGGAATGTTCACATACATGAGGATGACTTTTAGACTCATCAATGCCAAGGATACCTTCTAACATGCCATGGACCATGAATTTCAAATATTTATTGTTAAGTGAATTATTATCTACATGGATGACTAAACCATTTAATCTAAAAATAAATACCACATGATGCACCTTCAACAAGTTCTAGAGAAATGCAGAACCTTTAGTATCTCTCTAAACCCTAAAAAGAGTATAATTTACATAACTAAAGGTAAGCTCTTAGGAAACTTAATCATTAAGGATGGAATTATTATTGACCTTGAAAATATTAATGGTATTTTTAAGGTTGATTTTTTGAATAGTAAAAAATAATTAAAATCATTTAAAAAAAAACTTTGTACGCAAATTAATTTTAGGTTTCACCAAAATTGTTAAACCTCTAAATGCCATGTTGAAAAAGGATGAAAATATTGATTGGACATCCAAGGCTAGGAAATATTTACAAGACATTAAGGAAGCCATATTATAGGCACCCATTTTAATTAGCCCACATTTTGGTAAAGATTTAAACCTTTATTCTTTTGCTTCTGACCACATGATTACTATCGTATTAAGGTAGAGAGGAGATGACAAATAACATCTAGTCACCTTCATGAGTACAAACTTAAAGTATTTTGAACTGAGATACCAACTCTTAGACAAGTAAGCATATGTCTTAGCAAAGGCCATGAAGAATTTTAGATATTACATCCTTTGAAATAATACTCACACTATTATACCTGACCCTATCATTAACCTTATGCTTAATTAGAACAAGTTAGGAGGAAGATAAGGAAAATGGATGACCAAAACTCTAGGAATATGACATAGAGATCAAGTCAGCCAAGATGGTGTGGGGCCAATGTTGAATTCAATTAATTACCAAGACTAATCCTCAGATTTATGTTTTGTAGGTAGAAGTAAATTATGTCTAAGTGAGGAATAATATAAGGATGTTGTCTATTACCTACTAAATGGCACTTGCCTCCCAAAATTGAAAAGAGATAAAACAAAGCACTCAAGCTCAAAAAATTTCACTTCATAATAAAAATAGGAGTGCTCCACATAAAAAATATGAAGGAATCTATTTAAGATGCATCTCCAAAAAGGAATATATAGACATACTAAAAAACTTCCACAAGAAAGTGGGAAGTGAATATCCTTTAAAAAGAACCACTACCCACAAAATACTTAGAGTAAGATATTATTGGCCTACCATATTCAAGGATACACATGCTCATGTTTGAGCATGTCATAAATGTCAAGTGTTAAATAATAGAAAATTAAGGGAAACCATGCCCTTAAAACTAATGATTAAAACTAGGATGTTTTCACAATGTGGATTAGACTTTGTTAGAGTCATCAATCCTAACTCTTTAGTAGGCTATAAATTCATGTTGATCGCCACTGACTATTACACTAGGTAGACTGAAGTGATTTACAATAAGAACTACATGGAAATTGATGTCATCAAATTCCTAGAGGAAAACATCACAACCAGATTGAGGACCCGTTTGTTCTTGGTATGTGATAATGGTTTGGCTTTCCAATATATAAAATTCATAAAATGGGCCTATGACAACTGTATTATTTTAAATATTTCCTCAAATCATTACCCACAAGGGAATGGTGTTCCATAATTAAAAAAAAGATAACATGATGAATGTAATAAATAATTTAGAAAATAAAAGGCCAAGAGAGTGATAATAATTATTAAAGTATGGTCTCTAGGTAGATCAAACAGATATAAGTAAGCTTTGAAGTTGTCTCCACTCTTACTAGTATATGGGAATAACTAATATCACCCATCACACTACATCTTCCCACTTATGATTTCATGATTGAATATATGGATGATAATGAAAGGATTTATTCGAGAATATTGAATATCATCTAGATAGAAGATGTCAGGGATGAAGCCCTTAAGAATTTCACCAAACACCAAGATGTAATCAAAAGGTGCTTTGATAAAAGGGATAAAATTAAAATGTTCTAAATATCTAAATTTGTCTTACAATGGGATAAAGCCCATGATAAAAAATACCAACATGAAAAATTCATACCCCTTTAGATCAAACTATACAACATTGCATAGATACTAGGTGATAACACATTCAAACTAAAATAATTATAAGGACATGGCTTAGCTCTACTGGTGAATAGATAATACTTGAATAAATAATTCTTAGATGAACCTTTTACCCATGTCAAATGACTATGAGTTGGTTTAGTGTAGCCATAGGTAGGGGTAAATTAGTTTCCTTTCTACTTTGCTTTCTTTTTGTGTGTTTGCTTTCTATGATGTTATTTCCTTAGAGTAGTTATTGCATTTGGTAGCTTAGTAATAAGACCTTTAGGCAAGGTGTAGAATTTCTCTTTCATTTTTCCAAAGTTATGAAATCTAAGTAATTAAAGTTTTGAAGCCTATGTACATCCCAATAGATGCTTGTCTTAAGTAAGAGGCCATACCATGTGTTGATTTATAAAATATGGAATAATTTAATGATAAATTTGCCATTTCAAGGAATTTCTAACAATAATGCATTTGGATGAATGAAGGTCTTAAACTTATGAAGGTCCATACATGTTGACACTTAATCTCACATCATAAGATTTCCTAGATAGAACTCAGTCACTAAATGTGAATGGTTCTTGAGCAAAAGTTCTAAAATTCTTTTAAACCTGGCTAACAAACTGGTTCCCAACCTCCAAGGGTTTGTGAAATAAATCAAGAGCATGTGTATCAATTTGAAATATACTTGACACTATAAGCTACATTCTCTTAAAGATAATTTCATTAAAATCCATTAGGGATAGGACACCTAGATGTAAGTGGATAAAGGCCTAGAGTAGAGACAAAGGTATCTCTATTGAGACTATGGATGCCTGGATGGTAAAAAATAAATGATCAATCCATCCCATTAAAATACATGCATAACCATATATATCTAAAAATTCTTGCCTAAAACCTATTTTCAAAGTTATAAAGTTTGAATCCATTGAATATGAAACCCAAAGGCATGTTGGTCAATCAATTCAAAGCACACACATGGTATGAATAGTTTTCAAGTTTTTAATCTTTAATCCTTCAAGTAAAAACTTGTGAGTTCTAGAGAACCAATTTTAATATTTGTTACATCTGCCAAGGGATTATTACTTAAAGATTATATTCTAAATTAGGATATCTAAATTCTAACATATTGTTATGTTTCCCTTAGAGTTCATCATTTTTTGATATCAACATACTCCATTCCAAAAAAATGGGGACCCTATGAAATTTTGGGTTATTAAACCTAAGATATACCTTACCATTGAATCCACATGATTAGAAACCCTTTGTATGACTAAAATTTTTCAAAACCCATGTTGATCCATGACAACTATTAATGGGTAATTTTAAAAATGTTTGATGAATGTCTAGTTTATTAGTTTTCTAATGATCTAATTTGTTTAAAAAGTGATTTTACAAGGGGTTAAAATTCAAAAATCCATGGTATAATCCCTAAGACTCAATCAAAATTACTTAATTAAGGTTTTTGAATCATTTTATTACTTTGGCTGTCAAAAATCATAATTCAATATTATGACACACCTTGATTTTAAGTTTTAGATTAGGGTCCAAGTCAGATTCCATACTTAGATTTTATGAATCTAGACCTACCCCATTTCTTTTATCATGCAATTTGATAACTTTAACATTTTGGGCATTTGTGCATAAACCTAATGCCAACTCAACCTCAATTGACATGTGGTAGTGTCACGTACATTGGTCACTTGGTCATATAAAGGTTGGGACTTAGTTACATACATTTTAGCATTTGAAAAAAGGTCATGACCCAACAAGCCAATCAAGGAATGCCACTTGGTACTCATTCACAACATTTTGAGTTCAAAGAGAAAGTCATAAAAGGTCACCCATCCATACCAAAAAATTATGTATGATTGAGAGGAGAACCTATTTGAGTTGACCAAGAAGAAGAGAACTAGGCTTGGACAACAAAAAGAGTATGAAGAGGACCCCCTCTCATCTCTAAAAGAATATGATGATGTAGATGTTGACTTGATAAAGGAAATATAATAGAGAGTAGTTGATTTGGAAAAGAAACATAAAGCAAAGATATTTAAGGAGACCATAACCAAGGTGGAATGTGATATGGAAGTAATGTTTCATAAATTTCTCACCATAGCCTAATACAAGGTAAAAGGGGATGAAATCCATAATAAGATTCTCAAGGCAAAAGGTGCATATGGGATATATGATAACAAGATAGTCAACTTGGTGAATTTGATTAGAAATTTTGAGGATTTTAATTTGGTCCCATTATAAGGATTGAGAATTTATTAGTCATATATAATTAGAAGAAGGAAAGCTCTGAACTAGTGGATTGATGAAATGAGATTCCTAAGCTAGTATTTCACCCAAACAGGGTGAGAGAGTCAAAACTATGTTTAAAGAGGATAAAATCATGCACCTTGCCAATAAGGATGGTTCCATTATTACAAGGATGATTTTAGAGTCCATCTAAAAAAAATTATTGTAAATTTTATAAATCAATCAATGGTCAGAGGAGTGACCTTAGGGTAGGAGATGGTAGATTTGGTAGCATCTGCCAATCAGAGAATTGAAAAGGCTATTGCAATAAATGAGGTTATGGGACCTCTCTTGAGTAGCCATGATATAAAGGTAGGGATCATAATCAAATTATTAAATGAACCCATTATTTATTTAAAATTATTTGACAATGATAAAAAAATATGCTCTGAAACATGGAGAGGCTAGATATACGTTGAGGAACAAGTAACCAAAAAGCTATAGATGGTCACCGTAGGATCTTATTCCTCCTTATCCCCTCTTAAAACTTCTTCTCCTATGTCCAAAATAATAATTAATCCTTATTTAGTTGTTATGGGTTCACATTAATATTCTTATACAATAGGAGCTTCATCATTGACCACACTAACAAGATCCCAACCCAACACTTCGAGAGTGAGATATCCATCTGTTGGGATTTCTCTTGATGAACATCATGTCCTAATTCCCTTCAATGCATTGTAAAATATTCCCCTATTTGAGTGGGGAATATTCTTTATTTTTTAATAAATGAGGGACTCTATCCACTAACATATGTCATACATCTAGTTCTTTTGTAATCATCTTAGGCATTAAAAGGCCTATATGTAGGGGTTTTCCCCATTAATTATACCCCAAAATAAAATTTTATGAAATTATTGCAAATAAAGATAAGAATTCCTATAATTTGTTCACTATTTCATCATTTTCATAAATTTTTATTTATTAGTCTTTATTAATGAAAAATTATTTCATTTTTCTAGTGCTTAAGTTTGGTAGTAGTGTTTCTCATGTATCTTGTTAGTTTTTTCTTTTAGTTATGCTAAAAAAATCTATTATGTATGATTTGTTTCCTTCTATTATAATAATGAATGTGATGAAATAAATTTGTTGTAGGTAGCTATTTCAAAGCAAAAATTTTAAATACATTAATTATATTTACCCTAGAATCTCCACTGCATTTATGATATTTAGAATCTAGCACTAGGATCTCATAAATGTTAGTTTTATTTGCACTATTATCAGAAAGAACTAAAGGAGATCTATTTATGTTTGTTGTTATAAATAAAATAATTTTTTACTCTACCTTGATCCCATTTTTTAATTTTTTTTAACATGAATCACTTTATATTAATGCTCACTAGGAATATCCACTTGTTTGTTTGAAGTTGAGGCATAAATTGGTAAATTATAAAATTAATTTTACATCATAACAACACAAAGAAATTTTAGATAGATTGTGTCACTACTGAGTTCATGTTATCCCTATAGTAGGGCCTACTTGTAGCCTAAAAGGTGGTGTAAACATAATCATTCTATCAAAACCGAGTTAATCCTTAAGCTATTATAATAACCACACTACAAATTGAGAAATATTGTTTTGTTGTTCACATTATATCCTTAACACATCTATATATCAACAAATTCCATGTGGGGATATCAGGGTATATTTAGTTCTCCCAATATGGGAAATGATGAGAAATGGATGATTAATGAATCATTTTAGTATTGGATGGAAACTATGAATGAGTGATCCACCCAAGAATGAGTAAACAATGTGGAAGTTATCTAGAATGATATATGTGTTGAGGTTGATGTTTAACATATTTTTGGAATGTTTTGCAATGTTTTTTTCATTTTTTTATATTTTGGTATTTTAAAAATATGGAATATAAAAGAAATTTTCCCACTATAATGAACAAAGTTATAGGTTTACATGTAGTAATATCAACCCTAAACATAGCATGTTATAGGATAAACAAATAAAAAATGATAAATGATAAATGATAAACGTGGGAATATGTTAGGGATTTCTAATACACAATGCCCCAAGTAACTAGGGTGAATATAGAAATGGTTGATAAATGTATGTGTTTGTTTTATTTTTTATTGTTGATATATGAAAATTATGTAACATGATGGATATGCACAAAGCTATGTGAATGTGATAACAATTGTTTTTTAGGTGATGACCCAGTTATTTTGTTTACACAACATATGAATTTCAATCTACAGCTAAAAGAATGAAAAGAGAAAATAGGATAATTATGAAATGATGAGGAAAAAATTAAAAAAAAATCATGAAAAACAAAGGTGAATTAATTATCATGAGCAAAGAGGGAAATATGCTTCTTGATAAACTCATAAAATACAAAATTTATGGGTTGCATCTAGAGAAAACTAGTCTTGACAAAATTGATAAATGGGATAAAGTTACCCTTTTCAGCATAGACATATATATATATATATATATATATATATATATATATATATATATATATATATAAGTTATTTGAAGAAATTTTATTGGCCACATTTTTACTTAATTTCTAATAATTTTTGTTTTAACCCCCTATATTTTGTCTCATGTGACTAGGAAAAAATATGGGTTCATCACCAAAGGCTATACATAGACGAGTAAGGGCATCTCACCCCAATACTAATGCATGAGATTAGTATTGGGGTGAGATGCCCTTACTCGTCTATGTATAGCCTTTGGTGATGAACCCATATTTTTTCCTAGTCACATGAGACTAAATATAGGGGGTTAAAACAAAAATTATTAGAAATTAAGTAAAAATGTGGCCAATAAAATTTCTTCAAATAACTTATATATATATATATATATATATATATATATATATATATATATATATATATATATATATATAAGTTATTTGAAGAAATTTTATTGGCCACATTTTTACTTAATTTCTAATAATTTTTGTTTTAACCCCCTATATTTAGTCTCATGTGACTAGGAAAAAATATGGGTTCATCACCAAAGGCTATACATAGACGAGTAAGGGCATCTCACCCCAATACTAATCTCATGCAACTAGTGAGATGTGATGGCTCAAAACTAAAGTTTAGTGAAGGGTGAGAGATGTGGAATTTGAATTTGATAATTTTTTAATAAGTTTGTTATGTTATTTGGAAATATTTTACTCCCAAGACTTGGTCCCATGAAACTAGTCAGATGCAAGAGCTTATCAACAAAGATCAAAATAGGCAAGTAAAGTTACCATATTTATTTTTATATCATGTTAATGTTTTATACTTAGAGGGAACTATAAGAGGAGACTCTATCATGGAAAATATTCTATATTAGGTTATGGGATAGTATTTTCTATGTTTTACAAGAAGATGTAGGGAAAAGTGATGTACTTTGCTTGTAAAAACTAAGGCAAGAACTAATATAATGCTAATTTTGAGAATGTTTTATATGAGATAATAGAGTGATATGAAAAGTGAAATGATATGATAAGATACATTTTGAATGTTTGTGTTATGAAAATTGATAGCTAAATAATCACCAAACATAACATCTGATATACAAGACAATGTAAACCATGGTAAATGTAATGTAATGAAGGCAATGTGAAATGCATTGTAAATGGGCTACCCCCAAGTAGTCAAGGTACTTGTAGACAACAAGTTTATTTGATTTTATAATTTTTTTGGATTTATTGTCATCTAAACCCAATGGAAGGTCACAAGATGTATAATTTTTTTCTTTGATTTCTATCCCATGCTAGTTATAGATAATCTCTTTTGTTCTTACTAGATTTCCTCTTCAATCTCTATTTTAGTTCTACCATTTACTTTGAATAGTACTTGACTAGGATTAGGTTATTGGGCCCACTAAAAGTTGTTAGCAAACCATCTGGAGTATCATTCTCTATTTGGAAATACTTTTTGAATAAATACATATAGCTATAGGTTTCTTTGATAAAGATCTATGGTAATTTTGATTTTTCTTAGGAAAACATAGTTATCAAATAGACCCACATTAATATACCTAATATTAAAGCTAAACTCTAGAAACCTTATAAGAGTTCTTTGTATATCATGTAATCGACAACCCTTTCCCTATAAGGGTTATAATAAATACTATTAAATAGTATAAAACACTAGGGATTAATGATTTCACCACATGTACAAAAACTAGTATCTCTTACTTAGCTGCTACTGACTCCACCAAATAATACAAAATTCAAAATAAAATAGGTTTATATTGATAATCCTTAATTCCTTGAAAAATATATAATTTTCAAAATTTATGTGATGGCATTGAATATAGTCTAAAAATCATGATCTAAATCATTATAGTGAAATTATACTAGATTAACATAATAAATATGTAACACAAGAGTTAGGATCCTTTCTTGGATTATAATTAGGATATCATTCCATGTTGTTTCTATTCTAGTTGGCCTCGAGTTTTCATTATTTTTGATATTGACTTCATTAAGTAATTAAGAGATAATTTGCTCATCCATTGGTTTCTCGAAGGGGTTTCCACCAATAAGATATGTCTTATTAGATGTTTTTCTAGGGAGTGTTTCTCTAAAGTGGATGTTTTCTTAGATTTTTATAGATGTTGCAACTAATATGCCATCATGGAATAAGTCTAATGATGTTTATTTTTGTGGATCCCAATTGACATGTGTAGGTAATGTGATGTTAGTATATTGGATGGGAAAAGGAAGGATAGTAATTATGAAAGGAGAATATGTTGCATGATCTTCATAGAGGGTGCCAAAATAACGTTTATCTATGCCAAATGAGCTTCCTCAATAACCATAAAATATTCACTAACATTTTCAAACTGATATATTTATGTGGTCATTTTTTATGATGAAATTGATCTTAATGTAAAATTTGATTGTAAGTAAATTTTTGATAGTAAATTTTATTTGGGTTTGGAGGTGGCCATAAGGAAGACCTACTAAATTACAATATCCACAAGTTCATTTTTCACTAGGTTTTTGGAAATGATGAATTTAAGATGAAGAGATTTTTGGAAATGCAAAATCTTAAGTAATGAAGTGAAGATATGTTATGGTCTAATGATGGATAGGCTATGTTGATTGAAAGAGTTTTGGTCTGAGTTAGGATCTTGGTCTAAAATGTGATATTTATCAAAAATGGAAACTTGATTGAAAATCAGATCTTGATCAAATATGGAATTTTGATCAAAGATGGGATCTTGATCAAAGATAGTTTTTTGGTTGAAGATAGGCTCATCAAAAATGGATGATCGACCATGGTTGTCAAAGGTGGGTTGGTCAAATATGGATTATTTGAAAATGGATATGTTAAAAAGAGGTTTGTAAGAAATAGATGAAAGGTTATGACCTTGATTTATAAATGGAGTGGATTGATTAAGCTCAGGAAAGACATCTTGGTATACACACAAGCTATGATGTTCAAGTTTGGATACACTCAGCTTTACCTTGATGTACCCTTTTCCAATCATATCTTGGATATAATGATTTAGTCTCATATAATGGTTTGTAAAATGATATTCAATTTTTTTATAATTACAATATTCATTAGGTATATACCACTTAGGATTTGGGATATTTGGTTCAATGTATTTGGTGTTTGGAAATCTGACTAAGTTTGTAGTGACCAACCTTTGAAATATTACATCATAAAGTTCCCCCAAAGAAGTGAATTTTCTCTTTATAAGCATAATAATGTTGTTGATAGGTTGGGAGTTTTGAAATTTTAGCTTTAGGGGTGGAGTGATACTAGATGGTATTGGTGCTATAATGGGATTCACTCAGCTAGTGTAATGAGGGATGTTGGAATTAAACCTATAACAAATGGATGGGAGACTTGGTTGATTTTGGAAAATAGGGTCACTAGTGATAAGGTGATTTTGATGTAGAATGTTTTTGGATTCCCTAGTAATGAATTGAGATAGAGAGGTAGCTTGATCTTGGAATGATGTATTTTTTAGATCTATGTTAAACATGAAAGTGTTTGGATTTTATGGATTTGTAAAGGTAGATGTAATTGTGAATGTTGATAGAATTATGTTGATGTATTCATGTTAAAGGAGTGATTTTTATTTGAGAAGTTAATTGGATATGAATTTTTTGGGTTTATGAACAAATGTGAATTTAATGTAGTTTGGTTCAATTTTGGGAATGGGTTGGATGTAAAATCAAATGGCTGATTTTTATGAATTTAGAAAATTTGGTTTTGGTGGGTGTAAGATTTGAAATATTGATTAGGATGTAATATATTTACATTCCATTGAATTGGGGTTTGATTTTTGAATGTGTTTAGGTTCAAGTAAATATTTGAAAGTGGTGATGAAGGTGAACCTAAGGTTTGATTTATATTTATGCTAAGGTTACAACTACATGGATTTATGAATGTATTTTGATTTTTGATTGGTGGCATTTGATTTATGAGTGGTGTAAAACTTGTAAAATAATTCAAAAAATATTGATTATCAAAACTTGAAAATTGATTTGATGTTGTTCCTAAAGTAAAATTCATATGTTGGTCTATGGGTAAACATGAATGACTATTAATGTTTGGATTTGATTGATTGATTTGTGAGGTTGAATACATATTCAAAATCAGATTTGATTTTGTTGGATGATTGATTTGATGTGGATTCAAATATGTGTTTGAATCAAAATTGTTTGGATGGAACCCTAGGTTAAAACCAAGATTATTTGGATTTGGATTTGTGATTGAATTGATCATGTTATTGTTCCACATAGACATGATTATTGAAATGGGTGATGTTACTAAGGCAAGACTTGACTCAATATACAAAAAATAATTGAAATTAGACTCTAGTAAAGCAAAATACCAAAGTAACTAAAATGTTTATTGCTAGCTAAGTGCTTTTGATCTTTTTAAAGAAAAAGTTATGATTTTTAGGATACCATTTAAAATCAAAATAATTTGTTTACAAATAAGGATTTTGAATCACATGGTAAACACAAGGAATATATATATCCGTGCAATTGCACATAAAAGGTGAAAAACTAGGATAAGGGTCATGAACAACTTTTGGGCCTTTCAATGTTATTGCCTTATCCATACTCTCAACTACAACCCAATATTTCAAGGCACTAACCATGGAGTATCCTACCATTCCCATGATCTACTGAAATAAATATTAAACATAAACTTATACCTCTAATATGCAAGTTTCCTCCATTGTGATGTAAACTTGATTTGATCTTCAATAATGTGTTTTCTCACTCTTCTAATGATAAGGAGAATGGGTTTATTTTTGGTGCAAAAGGAGTATTTGGATGATTTTATTCACTTGGATTCACTTTTAAATTAAATATCACTTAATTAGCATAAGTCAAGATGGATTAAAATAATGGTTTTCAAGATTATTTATAGTTTTCTAGAGGAAGATCCAATGGTGGAGGATTATTTGGATTTATTAAATGATCTAATTAATAAATGGTGGCTAATGAGTCCTCACCCATGAGGATGATGAATATTTAAAATATTTGAGATAAGTATGGGATTGGTTAACTGAGTCAGTAGGAATAAGTCAAATTTTTTGACAACTAAGAGGATGATTCAAAGGAGGTTGAGGAAGTTATGGGTTTGGTTGGGATGAGTCAAAATGTGAGGGATGATAAGGTGGAATATTTTGGGTGAGGTTTAAAATCTAGATTTTATTTTTAAATAAGAATTTAAAGTGTACACAATTGATTAATTTGATTTATTGAATTTTTCAAATTTGGAGGGAGATGTCATGAATTATATTAATAAGAATTATTAATAGGTTTTAGGTGCATTTTAACACTAAATATAACTTAGGCATCTACAGTCCCACCTTAAGAGGTAACATAATGAACCCAATGGGATTTTATTCCTTTCCATAAAATCTTTTGATTATCCTTATTGTATCTATCAAATCATCATGTGTATATCTAAGAATATGAGGAAGTGTCACTATACAAATGTTTTTGATTAAACCATTATCTACAATAACATTATATATAGGCTAAAAATCAATGTGTGCTCATATAAATTATGATATATAAGTAGGTTAATCATCCAAAATATCTATATTATCAAATGTAATATTAGGTCATTATACATATGTGCTTGTAAATGTACTGATAATACCATCCAATGGGTGATAATATGTCAAAGGAGAAGGATTTAAATTTTATGTCATTTTCACATCATTATTTTCCTTAGCTCTTGTTGTTTTATATTTTTAAATGGATTGAAAAATATTTAAATTTTGTATTCTCATTTTGTTGTGGTACTAAATCACTCATACATGTACTAATATCAATAATGTTCTCATAAATGAGACTCTAAATGTTAGGTAATAGATCAAATAACTTATTTGTATATTTTCATTCACATATATGTTGATCACAATATACATTACTATCATGTCCCTTAGGTAGAGTCTCACTCATATTAACCTCCTTAGGTAGAGGGAGAGAGATATAAGGTTAAACTAATGTAAATTTTTCAAAATCATATGAGGAGTGTGAGATGATCATGTTAACTTCCTCCTTTTTTGATTGGTAGAAAAAATCCTATTTATAAGTTGTGACACTAAATTACCATTGTATTTTCCTCACTCATATTATCATTTTTTTACCCTCTAACTTGGCTTGTTTTTAAATTTATTAGGTTTATGTATTTATATTGTTAGGCACATATTTAATCTTGTTTAAATCTATGACCTTAACTTCTTGATCTCTAATCATATGACATAACTCATTTAATTATTTTAATTTTCTAACATAATAGAATTATCGAGAGGGGAAATAAAACTTTGCCTAAATTTGTAACTCATTTTCATCCATAGGATTTTTCTTCATAGAAATCATGGTCTTATATCAAAACATAATCACTTATTGGTTCATAGGATCCTTGTTTGAGTTTTAAAATTTGAATATAAGACAATTTATCACTAATATTGATAAAAAAAATGTGCCATTAACTAATTATCCAAAGGGTTTAATGCCTTAATTAGTTGGAATTATATATCATTGAACCATCTCAAATCATAGTCCATAAGACTTCATGGAAATAACTTAGTCAAAAAATTGTCATTATATGCATAATACAAGTATGTTACATGAAAATATATTAGTTGTTGATATGGATCAAAATTACCATAATATAATTTAATCTTAGGAGATAACAAACCCATAAGTAAGGGATAAAATTAAGTATATATATCTAATGTATTTTAAATCAAAACATGAGCATCATTTGAATGACTTAATCTAGAAGAACCCTAATATAACTATAACACCTTAGCCTCTATAAATATGAAATTATACTCAAGGGATCGTTCAAAAATCAAGGATGAGGATGTCACATGAGTAGACATATTAGGATGTACATATGTTGGTTTTGTAGGAATAATAATGGAAATATTATGGAAACCTTATTTTCCCCCACACCTTGGGTGTGCATCACATATGTATTCAAAGGTGTAGACATAGGAATAATAATAATAATGTTATATAAATGTCTATTGTGGAATAAATACCTACAAGAGGTAAATTAGTAATAAGGAATGAATCATGATTTTTTCCTTAGTTGTGACAACCTTAAATTTTTTTGCAATTTTATCTTTTATTATTAACAATATAAATTTATCCAAGTCATGATATTTTTGATGAATTTGATTTTGAAAATTAGACAATGTTTTAACTTGTACAATATCTACCCCATTAGGGTCATCATGATGGATTATATTTTCATATACATGATTATCTACATTATCATTATCTAGATTAGGTATTCCATTATAAAAATATGATCTTATTATTTCATGTATTCATTAACAATATTTGCATTAAAATTAAAATGAAGAAGAATGAACATTTATTTTATCCTTTTTAGATGAAGCCAAAGGAATTTGATTATTCTCAATATTTAAACAACTTAATCTATAACTTCATAACACAATAAAAATGGAGCTTGCCTTATTATATGGAATTGAAAAAAATAATGAAAATATGGAGAAAGTCTAGGGCCAAGGTGAACTTATTTCCTTAATGTGTGGGTAAATCATAAATTAGAATTGAAACCCTAGGGCAAAAATCTAAAAATCTATAAATAAGGATGGAGCCTTAAGTGAAACATAGGGTTTTTACCATTCTAAAAAAAAATTGTATTCACCAATATGTTTACCTTATTTTTTATTAATGAACCTAAATAAATATAAAACTTTATGACTGATTAAATTATATAACATATGGTACTAACACACAAATCTGAATGTAAAATGTAGAATATGATTACATAATTATACTTGCTATAAATGTAAATGACCTAATGGATTAATATAATTAGTATTTTTAATTTTTTTAGTAAACTAATTGTAATTAGTATAATGCCTAAAATTAGATTGTGAGTAAATTAGATCAAGAACTAGCTATCTAGAACTACCTAGATAAATATATCAATATTTAGATGCTTGCACCAATCAATAGAATTTATAATCTAATGGATTCATTTATGTAAATTATTCATATTTATTAAAAAACATTTAATTGTGTATGTTTGAAATTTTTCTTTGTGTGTAATATTAGGTTTCATTATATACATGGTATCAAAAAACATATATCCTTCTCTATGAAACCTTAGGTCTACTTCTAACACTAAGTTTAGGTATGCAAAGAGGGAAATAAGTGGATTGATCTGATGTAAACCACTCTTTAATGAATGCTTTATAATTACATATTTATCCAATAATCTGAAGAGGAAAGTTAATCTTCATGTATTTATCCTCATTAGGTGTAAGTGTACAATGGTGCTCCTTTAATGAATGTAATTTGTAATCTAGATTTTGAAACTTAGATAATGGAAACCTCGGCTTTGATTAAGTGATTTATACTTGGATAGGTCCTACTCCTTGTGATTTATGGATAAATTTTGAACTTTATAGTGGTACCTTTGAGTATGGATAAGTGTATATATGTTTCTTTGAGGATTTATATATTATCAAATAGGCTTAGAACTACTATGTATTTATATGGGAAATTTTGGGTACTTTTTCATGCCACTAACATGTGAAACATATAGGTCAAACCTTAAATATAATTTTAATTTTAAAAATGAAATTTTATTGGTGTAGGGATGAGTTCATTAGAATTAGATAGCTATAATATTTCATAAGCATTTACGTCTATTACACTTGTCAAAAATCTAGGAATATTGATCTAATGATCTATAAATAGTATGAAAATGAAAATGAATATATTAGGTGAAAATTATAGAATTATCATAGGTTATTGATAGTAAATTTGGAATGTTATACCCATATAAATAATGTGGATAGAAGATAAGGGTTTATAATAGACATACATATATGCACAAGTCATGTAAGGTGAAGGTAAGTCAAGACTAGAATTTTCAAGTGTCTAATACCAAATTTTAATGTCTAAAAATGAATACTTTATAAAATTCTAATAATGTCTCCATAGACATGATGGGATTAAAATTCATTGTCAATTTTGAGGTTGTTATGTTGTTATAAGTATATAATTATCCAACATTATTGAAAATAACTTTGTGTTATGAAAAAATGTTGATATATACTTTAAGAAGTGTTATATGAGCTATAGAATGGTGAGAAGCATTTGGTCATTATTGTGGATAATAATCATGTGTCTACATATGTGGGAAGTATGGTCATAAATGAATAAAATAACCACACTTACAATATCACATCATATGGAATGGTACATTTTAACCCTTGGGATGATGAAATCCTTAGTTAGGAATATGACATCAAAATGTCTAACACCATGATTATTACTTGTGATAAATGGATCCAAGGTTATTATGAAGTAACTAGGTATAAATTTGGTAAGGTGAATATATGACCCAACCCATCCTTTGAACATAAAAATTTGAAGTCCATTGAGGTTAATGATGTTCAAACCCCAAACACAAAGATTTGGGTGTTGTGTGGCATGTAGAAAGTGAAAATAATGTTCCATCTTAGTAAGGGAAATGTTTTCACACTTCCCCACTATGATGTTTCAACATGTGTGTTGGAATATGTGAATGACTTGGAGGGATGATTACCCAAAGAAAACAAATGTTTTCTCTCTTTGATCTATACTTATAAAATAATTTTTGTGCACTATTTGAGTGATACATAAACCTTAATTACCTACATTGGATGTGATAAAGGAGGGCATATACACCCATAATGAACATCAATCATGGGTTTCCCAAATATGGTGGAGATTCACCTTCTAAAAAATATTTTCAAAGTTATGAATAAGTTAGAATAAAGTGTGTGCATTGTATTCCAATTAGGATATGGGTTTATTATTTTTATGACACCTTAAAAAAATGGTAATGATCATGGTATATCATTAGTGATATGAGGATGGAGATGGTTAAATGGAAAACATTAAAATAATATTTCATTTATAGTTTTTCCTATCCCAAACCTTAACTTTCTAGACCATTTTTGTGGATGTGTCAGACCATTTTATAAGATTATTCCATCATGGAGGATCACATGAGGAGGATGAACTCTATTACAGATAGTATTTTTTTAAGGAATTTTTTTTCCTATGGAGTTTTTTATACCCTCCCTATGTATTGCAAATATTAGTTAGTTAGATAGTAAGGAGTCATTAGATGCTTGGATTGAGAAACTCATGAATTTAGATGAAAATAATGCCATACCTAAGTAGAATTAAATATTTGATAAATCAATGAAAATTATATGGAATGACAAATAAATTAATGGTAAAACCTATGCAAGTATCTACACATTTTGCTTTGTGACTCAATATATGAAAATCATCTAGGAAAACTTTGCATTTTCTAAATGGGACCTTATATTATCTATGATTTTCTCAAAATAGATGTATGTAAATTATGCACTCTATATGGATAAATGATACTTGTGTATTTCATTGGGATTAAACTCAAGCCTTTTTGTTTATAATATTTGATTAACTACTCCAAATAAGGTACATGGAAAATTTTAACACAAAATATTTCATGGTTTCTAGTATCTTTTAGTAGTTGTTTTTTATTTGTGTAGATAAAAGTTAACATTTTTTTCAGCCAATATATTAGGAATAAATCATATATTACTTTAAATCTACTTGAGTGAGTCGATAAAGGAACCCCTTAGGTTTTTTATACCATATGTTTAATTAGATATGGTGGGGAATTTCCATGCTAATTTTAGCATGAATGAATTTGGTCTCTTTTATTTGCTATTAAGAGAATATTTTTGTTCAAGTTTTTTGTTTTGCTAATTTTATATGTGAATAATATGTCACTCTTACACCATGGTCATTTTAAACAATTTATGTACTCATAATATTTTCAAAGATAATAATTGTGTGCATTTACACAAGCAAGGTGAAAAATAAAGGGGGTTTCTATAGAAGGGAATTTTTTATGCACAATTGAATAGATGAAATTATAAAATTATGATGTTTTATATGACCATGTACATAAATAATTTATATTAGGTTGAAGTGAAAGTATCATAATCTAAAGGAATTTGATGGATGCACATGCATAAATGACTAAGTATCCAGATATGTGAGGTTTATGGGGCACAAAATCATGAACAAAGGGATTAAATTGCATAAAATAATATAATAAGGGGAAAATGTGTATTTCATACCTAAAGGAAGCAACACAAATATGAAATTACCATGAAATAAGATGAGAGTACAAAAATTTTAATGATAGGGAAATAAATGGAATGGAAAGCATAGTTAGGGAAAATAACATCAATGGGAAGTTAAATATAACCATGGAAATCATTTCAATCACTTATAATTATATAATTTTGAAAATAAATAAAGTAAATAACAAACAAAACCACAATAACATGCATAAATTATGAATAAATTATAGGTTTTAGATGAATTTGAGGCTAAAAATTAGTAAAAAGTGAAATGTTAATCATTGCTAATGAAATTTTGGCCAGAGAATATGATATATAAATTAATATATAGATAAAATAAGTTTCATGTTGAATTTTTGATATTACATCCCATTTAATACTATATCCAAAGAAAAATTTTAGGGTATGAAATAGTAGATTGTTTAAGGGTCTACACAAGAGGTCGGAGACAAAGAATGTCTCCAAAATAAAAATCAAACACCATAGTCACTAAAATAAAACATCCAAAATTTTAAAAATTAAGTGGGGGAGACTCAGTCATCATAAAATAATAGGGAAAGAACCAAGAGGAAGTGCTAAAGGAAATTTTAGAAATGTAGTTCCCATATTTGTGTCTATGTAGATAATAGTAGAACTCTAATGTGGATAAATGTATAATTAAAGATTAAAATCATCACATAATGAATAATGATATGGGTATTAAAAATTAATTTATTTTATAAGGAATAATTATGGACATGGATGTAAAATTTCTATGAAATACCAAGGTTAAGATTGATCTAGAAAGAATTAGTGTTTTAACTCTATAAGATGCCATATTTTGGAAACCCCCAAAAGTTAGTGATATTTATCCTCTCATGAGTACCAAAAATAGGATATGATTTTTTTGTCACATAATGAAAATTTCACCAAGGTGCATACACACATTGACAAGGTTATCATGCATAGGGGAGGACTTAAAAAAAGTGTTCGTGAACACAAAGGAGATTGAATAATTTATAGATTACTTAAGTACAAGAAGGAAAATTTACTTTTCTTATTGATCACTTGGAGGATTGGGTCACCCATGTATTTTTAATGCTTTTTCAACTTAAATATGTGTGAAACAAGATAATGAGATAACATAAACAAGAAATACTTATATATTTCACAAAAGATAGACATTAATAACTTAAACTTCAATATTACAAAATTTATTTATGATGACCTCATCAAAAGTGCCAAGAAGACTAAGGAAATATGAGAATCATTTATATGGGATTAAATACTTATATTTCTCATAATATATTAAGTTGGGGTCCTACATGGATATGGTGATATAGTATGGTTCCATCCATTATGGGATACATCTTTGAATAAAAGGTACCAGAAAAATCTACCTAGGTCCTTATTAAAAAACATATATAATAAAAATGGATAGATATGTATCAATATGGTAGATCTATTTGGTAATAAATGATGCATTCCATGGGGAATTATAGAGGCATGTGGCACTTATACCAAACTATCAGTAACCAGACATTATTCCTTAGAAAAACTATGGTTAGAAAGTGAGAAAATGTGTGTATGGCATAAATTTCCATATGGAGTCTCATCCCTTTATTTAGAGAGCACATTGAATAGGTGTAGATACCCATATTTGGTACAAGCCTTGTTTCACAATACTTTTAGGAAAATTTGAATGTATATATCTCAAACTAGAAGCTAAGTACTTAGTGGTGCATAAATTTTGGAATTTTTTTCCTTACTAATTATATTTAACTATATATCACCTTCATCATATCGTATTTATCCCTAAATATCATCTTTATCCATATTTTAAAGATTTTAAAGATGTATATTCCTTACTTTTATCCTAGAATCTTTTTTATCCCTATAGTAGTTTCACCATTTAAGAGAAATATTTACTATTGATACTGAATAAATATGATGAAAGTGGTTGAGCCATATTTTTAATTTATTTTTGGCATGTTTCATTTTTTTTGGGCACATATGAACTTATTTTGGTTGGCTTTGCATGCCACTTGGTCCTTAATTCAAAGTTAAAGTCATATATATAATCACTTTAAAGTATTTTAATATAAAAACTTTATACTATCAACAAATAGACAATATTTAAAAATTACACCTATTAAATTATTAGATATAAATCTAAAGTTTACAAAAATTCAATTTACATCTGCATTTTTTACCAAGGGCAAGATAGGAGAAAGGTCATCTAGAGTTTCATCCACATTTACAAATGTACATATTAGTGTGAGAATTGTGTTCAAGTTTTATCCCTCTTTTGAGTATTGGAAATATAGTATAGTGATTTTTCATTCAATACAGATTGACCAACTTTAGTCCAACTCAACCCTTTCACTTGACATCCCCATGTGATATCAAATTACTTGCATAGAACTAAGGTTTGATTATAAAGGTGCATCTGCATGATTTTGAAGGTGTTAAAATTTATAATAGTCATTATAGGCACAAATGCATCATCCCAAAATACAATAATATCTCTTTATGTGTAGGGTTAGTATTGACCACTATAGGTTAGTATTGACCAATGATACTAACCTAACCTAGAAAAACTAGCTAAGAGATAATAAGTAAAGATACATCATACACATAATTTATATAATCCTAAGATGTGTAATTTAAAAAACTATAACTCTAAACATCGTGATAAAAAAGCTAAGATCCTTCTTACCTCTTAAATTTATTGTTATAGTTATCCAATATGTTTAGCATAGATCATATCACTTTTATGAGTATTTATGTATATTAAAAAATTTGAAATAAATTATTATTATATTATTTATATACTTTTATTATTTTATTAAAACTAAATTAGGATCAAACATATTGGTGAACCCATACATAGATCACATTATTCAAACTCTAGTTATTAAGGTTTCATATTTTATACCTAGGGTTTTCATTCTCAAAACCCTAGTATCTATATTCTTGTTTATCTATTTAGATTATGCCTTGCCTATATCTCAATAGATTTTTTATGACCCAATAAATATAAAATAGAAAATTAATCATAAACCTTTATTGGCTCTCATCTTATGGGTCTCTTATTATCTAGCAACTACATTCCTTATATGTATGATAATAAATGGACTAATACTTAAACATGTGTGATTAATAATTATCTACATGAAGAATAAAATAGTGAAGGAATGTATTGTGACTATGAATATCAAGAGGGTTTGTATAATAGTGTATATTAAAATGAGTACACTAATTCTAAAGTAAAAGATCCTATTTCCCCTACTTCTTTCTCATATTCTTATTTAAAACATACACTAAAACAAGATGAGAAAAATAATATTGAATATATTCATGTTCCCAACATGTTCCATGAGATAAAAATTGAAGATTATCCCTTTAATACACCCTATTTATCTTTAAAATTTTCCACATTAGTTCATCTCATTAACTTTTATAAAATAAAAAGGTATAATCCCTACATAGAAATGGAAAAACAATGTGAAACTCCGCATCTCTCTATAGAAATGGAAAAATAATGTGAAATTCATTATATCTCTAAAAATAGGAAAATAATATGAGATTATTTCTCTTAATAAATGGAAATTGAATGTGGAATTCCTCATCTCTCTCTACAAATGGAAAAATAATGTGAAATTTCTTCTCTCTCTAGAAATGAAAAAATAAGTCAAATTACTTATACCACTTTAGAAATGGAAAAATAATATGAAATTATTTCTCTATCTAGAAATGGAAAATAAATTTAAATACCTTCTCTTTGTAAATGGAAAAATAATGAAATTATTTCTCTCTATAAATACTAAAGGATACAAATACATGCATTAATTATTTTTCCTCTCTTGGAATACGATGTCAAAATATCTCTTTTATGAGTCTTCTATTGAAATAAAATGTGATGGATCTCAATGTAATGATAATTTAATTATGTTCAATGATAAATCTTCATAATGTGAATCTATTAAAAGTAATGTTACACAAGTGTGATAACTCTTCTCAAACTATGCCCAGTATAAAAAAATATTTTTCGAGACCTCTTTTAGCCATTCATAATATTTTACATATGGAAATTTACAATAATAAGACTCAACCATTGAAAAAACCTCTTAAGAATATTACATTACTTTCCAAAAATTCATCTCCTTAATTCATGATGTGGGTTCCTTGCAATACAAAATGCATCATCTAACCTTAGAAAGTAAAACATATCATGATTGGGTTAAAACTAATTTTATATATGGAAACCCAATTATGTGTGATATTATAAATGTACCATTACCTCACAACTTACTCATTCCTACATTTAGTATGTTTGATAGAAGTGGTGATCCTTATATACATATCAAAGACTTTGGAGCTTCTATGAATAAATATGGTAGTATTTATACTTTAATAATAGTGTTTACAAAAGTTGAATTTGAAATGCTTTTGATTGGGCTCACTATCTTCCTAGTGTGTCTTTACACACTTATATTGAGTTATAAGTGACTTTATTTATATGATAAATTTGGAATAAGGGACCAAAAGTTATATATGAATGTTTTTTGTCTCTTCATCAAGTAAAATAAAAACCAATTTGTGATTATATTTTATGATTCAATAATTGTATACACCAATTGATATATCAACCAAAAAATTTGGAAACACAACACATATTTTTTAGGGGTGATATTTATCCTCTCAAATTAAATTTTATTTATTTCACATGTGATTAATTTCAAACTCTTTTATATAAGACACTTGTATTAGAAGGGATTGATACTCAATCAAAATACCAAGAAGACACATGAAGACATATATTTGAAAAAATAATTCCAACACAAGGAAATCAAAACAACTATTCCACTTCATAATTATTTGATCAAATAAAAGTAAGTTAAGGTCCTACATAAAGAGAAAGATTTGGTTTACAAAAAAATACCTAAAGTGAATAAACCTACTTTCAATAAGTAACAACCACTCAAGTTTTGTAATTTTAAAGATCAACAACATGATATTCTATATACATTATTGGATAATAATATAATCACTCTACCTCATAACTATTATCACCATCCTCACCATCTTGATAAAGTAAAAGGTAAACATTTTTACATTTATCATGGTATGAAGGATATTGAGACAATTATTGCTACACATTGTGATAAAACATTACATAACTTGTGTATAGAGGGGTAGTTAAAATTAGAATATTTTAATATCATTCAAAAATACCCCCTTATTTTTTATACTAGTGATTTGATGAATACTGAGACATCACAGGTTATTCCTATAAAGGAACCAATGGCCTATCATACTTCTAAGGATGATGTTGTTAGGATAAGATATTATTATAGTTTAAATTATATAATAACCAATATACACTACTAAATTCCCATTATATAACCAATGGTCACTTAATATCTTATTATAAATAAACATAGAGAAGGCATAGGTGTGAATGATAAGGCACAACATCATGTAGGTATGGTTATATATGTGTGTGTGTGTGTGTGTGTGTGTGTGTGTGTGTAAATTATATATATATATATATATATATATATAATATAATATATATATATATATATATATATATATATATATATATATATAACCAAAAACTTATGGACAACAAAAGTGAATCAATAATATATAAATCTATGAAAAGTGCATGTTAATAGTATTATTATCTCACAATGAAATAAATAAAAGGAGTTCTCTTGGAATGTGAGACAAAAGGTTTAAAAATTGGCTTCACATGATTATAGTAACTCATTATTTCCCAGTGGGTGGGGAAATAATTTTTGAACATCAAGGATAACTAATACTACCATGGATTAACTTCATTAAGTATAATATTATGCTACACATGAAATCCATACCAATATATAAAGTGAAAAAATCAAAACCACATTTAATTCAAGATACTACATAAACATAAATTTAAATAATGTGATATCACTTAACCATCACATTCATACAAACATACAATATCAAATTAAAACCATATGAGACATACTAATATGTTAATGCAAACCAATGAACTCATCATATATAATTAGATAATATTTTTCAATACAACAAACTCAGTTAATGATTGGGGAAACATCCCAATGCATCTAAATCATAACTATCATTAATACTACTTTCTCTACAGATAGAGACTCCTTTATCTCTTTTACACCTTTATGGCCAAGATCTATATCATATAACATGCTCTTGTAAAAATCCAAACTACACCATATTTTGAGTATGCTATACATGTAGATCACTTTAGTAATCTCAAATATCCATTGATATATGACTACCACTCTCAAGAGTGAGCATTGGTTGTCTATCTTGATCTACCTATAGATCATTTTTCTCATCTATAATTATAGTGAAGGTTGTGACAATAATGGAAACATGGTAAAATGGGGTGTATGCACACCTACCATGTGTTCAAATATCCTAATCATTGCAATACAAACTATATCAAACGGGATGTCTTTATTCATGGTATGAAGAAACACATCAACCATAGTAACCTAGTAATCATTACTTGGGATAAAAACATCTAAAATATAAAATATACTAGAATATTATAAATAAGAAAAAAAATTGCAAATAAATTTATAGGTGTGCTTAAAAGAAACTAAAACAATAGGTATAACACCAATTTAATTTGACTTTGGGGTAGCCTTACCTACTCATCCACCATCTCCTACCTTATATCTCCTCCTTCACCCCCTCCCTAAACCAAAAGAATGGAAACTAGATCTAAGACAATATAAAAAAGGATATGCCACCTTGTTTTTATCCACCGCTAAGTATACTTGGTATCACACCCCACATCATCCACATTAGTATCCAAAAGAGGAGGATCCATTTAACCCATAGGAAATGGATCTAGATCGATCTAGCCTATAACCTACATGATGGGAAAACCTCATGTTACATATGCAAGGGAATTTTTCTATAGGTAAAATCTATTGGATGCCAAAATTTAATTTAACCCTCTTTTTATTATGAATTTTTACACCCTTATAAAAACTTCAAAATATTCAAAACATTTGTGTGTACCATTATAATTTCACCATGTGTGGTAGGGGCCAAATTGTATTACAACACTTGTTTATCATTTTTATTTTTTATTTTATTTTGATTATCATATTTTTATTGTTTCCCATG